>JASVEL010011496.1:0-42522 GCA_032618575.1 Nicotiana noctiflora | reverse complement strand
CTATTTTGTTTGATGTAATGATGCCGTGAGTTGAGATTAAATGGAAAAATAAGAATTCATATAATATCTCCCAATTGGTGAGTGCGACATCCAACTCATAATGTGAATGCGGCTAATAAATTGCATTTAGTGAGTGACTTACAAATCGCATTTGCAGAATGCATCTAACAAATCCCATTTAAGGTGTGTTTGGTACGAAGGAAAATATTTTTTATGGAAAATGTTTTCCTAGAAAATAATTGGTTTTATCATTTATTTTTCATGTTTGGTTGGTGAGTGAAATTTTTTTCAAAAAATATTTTCTAGTGTTTGTTTAGAGAATAGAAAATATTTTTTAGAATTTTTTTTGTGCCACTTTCCTTACTCCCTTTTCCTAAATCCCCATATTTTATGTGCTTCCCCTCGCCTCTCCCTCCCTCTCCCTTCCCCCTACACTCTAAATACCTGACATTTTAGGAGTTTATTTTCTTCAGAATTAATTATTCATTTAAAAATTAATACAAACCCAAATGAATTAATGTGCTGCCTTATTTTTAATAGCGTTGAAATTTGTGTTACATAACTAAAAAAAATACGCTTTTTTGATTGAAAAAGAAATTACTTTTTTTTATTTCTCTCAATTTGAATTGCATCAGATCCCAACAATGACGTTTTCATTTCCTTTTCTTTGCCAATTGATCAGAAGGACTTGAATAGGGTCTTTGGGTAAAAAGGATTTTGGGCAGAACTGCATCTTTGGAACCGTTCCAGCGGATTCATAACCGAACAATCATATCATCTGACCCAGTTTCAATTTTTGGGGAAATTGGAATTTTTTTTTGGTGTGACTGAACCTCAGGGAGAGGCTGCCTACCTATCCTTTCGGAATCAAGTCAAACGTAGTTCAAGCAAATAATTTTTTTTTTGTTTTTGTTTTGTTTTGTTTTTCCTTTCTCTTTTTTTTTCCTTTTTTTTCTTTTCTTTTTCTTTTTGTACTCTCGGGTTCCAAAGAGGGTGGCCAAATAAATCGAACCAGCTCAAAGGGTTTACGAATGATTGATAGTGTTTGGGCTAGCGAGAAGGAAAGCCTTCGTCATCTCAATTACACAAAAGCCATCAAACCAGGAGGCCTAGACATAATACCTTTTGACTGCATCTGCATTGACTGCTGTTTTAGGATCATTTCCGTCGACGTATCCCATATACAGTGCTCATATTGGCAATATCTTCCGGATTATGTCTGGACCTTTCCAATTAGGAGCAAACTTCCCTTTTGCTTCCTGGTGATGAGGGAAAATGCGCCTGAGCACGAGCTATCCCACTTTGAAATTCCCGGGACGCACTTTCTTGTTATAGGTGCGGGCCATTCATCATTAATACAACTGCCCGTGACAAACTGCAGCCATTCGTTTCTCATCAATTAAGGACAACTGCTCCAACTGGGTTTTAACCCACTCACTGTCCTCAATTTCCGCTTCAACAATTATGCAAAGTGAAGGGACCTATACTTCTGCAGGTATGACAACTTCAGTTACATAAACCAACTAATACAGGGTCACTCCGATTGATGTACGAACTGTGGTACGATACCCGAGTAATGTGAAAGGCATCTTTTCATGCCATTGCCTGGAGCTTTGAATCATCTTTCTCAAAATCTTCTTGATGTTCTTATTTGTTGCTTCAACGACACCATTGGCTTTTGGCCGATAGGGGGTAGATTTTCTATACGTTATCTTAAATTGTTCACATACTTCTTCTAGCAGACGATTGTTCAAATTTGCCGCATTGGTAATAATGGTTGCAGGAACGCCAAAGCAGCAAATGAGATTGGAGTGAACAAAGTCTGCCAAATCTTTCTTAGTGATTGGCTTGAGTGTGATGGCTTCAACCTATTTTGTAAAGTAATCGATTGCAATCAATATGAATCTATGCCCATTCAAAGCTTTCGGCTCGATTAGCCCAATGACATACATTCCTCTAGCAACAAATGGCCAAGGGTGCTGATATTGGATGAAGCTTTGTTGGAGGTGCATGAATCAAATAACCGTGCACCTGACGTTGATGGAATTTTCGAACAAAGCTGAAGCCATCCTTTTCCATGGTTATCCAATAATACCCCGCTCGTAAAATCTTCTTTGCCAACACATAACCATTCATATGAGGTCCGCATACTCCCAAGTGTACTTCATGCATAATTCTTCTGGCCTCCTCGGCATCAACACATCTTAAAAGATTGAGGTCCAGGGTCCTTTTGTACAAGACATCACCGCTTAAGAAGAAACCACTCGCATGTCGTCTAATGGTTATCTTTTGATCTCCAGTGGCTTGCTCGGGGTATTCTTGTGTTTTCAGACATCTTTTGATATCATGATACCAAGGCTGAGCGCTGGGTTCCGGCTCGACCGCATTACAATACTCGTGATTTTCTTTGATTTGAATCTCCAGAGGGTCAATATGAGCATTGCCTGGTTAGGGAGCATTGAAGCTAGAGTGGCGAGTGCATCGTCTAGTTCATTGTAACACCAAGGGATGTACCTGAACTCTATCGACTTGAAGCGTTTAGTGAGATCTTCCATATGTTGCTGATAGGGGATGAGCTTAACATCTCGGGTTTCCCAATCTCCCTGTGCTTTCAAGATAATCAAATCAGAGTCCCCCATGATCAATAAATCTTCAACATCTTGGTCAATTGCCATATTCACGCCCATGATGCAGGCTTCGTACTCAGCCATATTGTTTGTGTAGAAGAATCGGAGCGTAGATGTAGCTGGGTAGTGCTGACCATCGGGTGATATAAAGATTGCCCCAATGCCTACACCTCTAGCATTTACTGCTTCGTCAAAGAACATTTTCCAAGCACGAGTGTTCGCGAGATTGCTTTTACTGAATTTACCTCTTCATCTGGGAAGTATGTGCTCAATGGTTGGTATTCCTCGTCAACCGAGTTTTTCGCCAAATGATCTGCCAACGCCTGGGATTTCATTGCCATGCAAGTGACATAGACTATGTAGAATTTAGTGAGTAAGATTTGCCACTTAGCCAGTCTCCCAGTGGGCATCGGTTTCTGGAATATGTACTTCAATGAGATAAGTAGTGTGGGCGTGAAGATAGTGTCTCAAATATTGAGCGACTCACGTCAAGGCACATCACGTTCTCTCCAACAACTGGTAAACTTCTTCTCAAATAATAAGTTGCCTGCTCTTTCTTGCCGGTTACATCATGTTGCGCAAGAACACAGCCAAACGAATTTTCCAACACTGTCAGATACAAGAAGAGAGGTCGCCTTGGCTCTGGTGGTCCCACACTGGAGGATTTGACAAATATTCCTTGATCTTGTCGAAAGCCTCTTGACATTTCGACGTCCATTTGACTGCCTCATCTTTCTTCAACAGTTTGAATATGGGCTCACATGTGGTAGTCAGTTGAGCGATGAACCGACTGATATAGTTTAGCCTGCCCAATAAGCTCATCACATCCTTATTAGTTCTTGGAGGAGGTAACTCTCGAATGGCCTTTATCTTTGTTGGATCCAACTCGATACCTCTCATGCTGGCTATGAAACCCAAGAGCTTGCCTGATGACTCCGAAGGCACATTTGGCCGGGTTCAGCTTCAAATCATACTTGTGCAGCCATTCAAAGACTTTATCAAATCTTTAACGTGGTCACTCAGAGTTTGGGACTTAATGATTACATCATCCATATACACCTCTATCTCCTGGTGCATCATATCATGGAAAATGGCGGTCATGGCTCTCATGTAAGTTGCTCTGGCATTCTTCAGCCCAAAGGGCATGACCCGATAACAGTAGGTACCCCAGGGTATAGTGAAAGTTGTCTTCTCGGCATCTTCTTCATCCATCAACACCTGGTGATATCCTGCGTAACAATCCACGAAGGACTGTATTTCATGTTTGGCGTAGTTATCAACAAGGATGTGGATGTTAAGCAAAGGAAAATTATCTTTGGGACTTGCCCTATTCAAATCTCGGTAGTCCACACACCCGGGTTTTTCTGTCCTTCTTGGGCACTAGGACCACATTGGCTAGCCATGTAGTATATCGGACCACTCGGATTACCCTCGCCTTCAGTTGTTTTGTGATTTCTTCTTTGATCTTATCACTGATATCAATTTTAAAATTTCTTTGGTTTTTCTGCACTGGATGGCAATCAAGATAGATTGGCAATTTATGCACCACTAGATCCACACTCAGTCCTGGCATGTCGTCATACGACCAAGCAAACACATCTCTAAACTCAAACAGAGGTTGGATTATTGCATCTCAGGTTTTTTCATCTGCGTGAATGCTTATTTTGGTTTCATGTATTTCTTTAGCAGTTCCCAAATTAACCATTTCAATGTCATTCAGATTTGGGCTTAGGTTTGTTCTCAAATTGTTCCAATTCTCGGTTTATTTCCCTAAACCTTTTCTTCATCATAATCCAGTTCTTGATTCATTATTTAATAGTTAAACAGCGTGTTTGAGTCTGGGCATGATGTCCGTAAGCATGTCATGTTATTTAAAGATGCATTATTATGACCAAAAATAAAAGATAAAAAAAGAAAAAATAACAAAAATCAGAAAGAATAAAGAGAAGATGGACGATGAGATATTGATTTCATTTCTTGGAATTTGGAAAGATAACAGGGTTTACATTCATGAGTTTAAAACAAGAAACTAAAAGAAACATCCAAGTTACACCCTGAAATAACCCGGGATGTAGAAAACATGATAGGGCTAGTCTACCGGGACTCCCACCTGATCGGGAATGGCGTAGGCTTCCAATTTTTGAGTTTAGCATCTGGTCCCATGTAGAGCACTTCAGCGGTGCTAGTCCCTTCCCCTGGCTGAACCATATTTGTTTCATAAAGCATTTGCCTCATAGCTCCATATATATCTTCAATTTCTTCAACCGAAAACACCTCATCATCTTCTTCTTCGCCATACTTAGGCTTGACAAAGGGCTTATACAGATGTGGCAGCAGTTGTAGTAGAACCCACCCTTCCTTCTTTCTTTCTTCGGCCCAATTCATATCATTTGGGGTAGGGTGAAAGCCTATCCCTAAATACTTCTCTGTTGTAGGTAGAGTTACCGGCTAGGATATTCCTTGCAAAGCTTTTCCCAACCCTTTTCCTGGTTTGAAACCATGTCTAATAATTTCTTTGGCTAGCATGATTGAAGCATTAGACAGGAAAGGCTGGGGCACAGATATCCCTCCTCGTATTGGTCAGCTACCACAATCTCAAAGGCTTGATAAAAAATATGCTCACTGCCTTCCCTCTCCTCCAAGCATGGGATAGATGGGTCACGATAAATGGACTGATCATATTCCCCATGGACCACGACCTCCTAATCTTCATACTCAAATTTCACCATCTGGTGGAGGGTGGAGGGCACAGCTCCTGCAGCATGGATCCAGGGCCTTCCCAGAAGACAATTGTAAGATATATCCATATCCAGCACCTGGAAGGTATGGTCAATATCAAATCAATTTCACCGGGAGTATCCCTCTTAACCATCAAAATATCTCACGCAAATATTATTAGGATGAATCCCTCCTGTCCAGATATCCATTCTTTGCAACGTGGAGAGTGGGCAAATGTCAACCCCCGAGCCTTCATCCACCATAACCCGCTTAATGTAGTATCCCTCACATTTGACAGTTAGGTGCAAGGCTTTATTGTGGGCAACTCCTTCTGGAGGCAGATCATTTTTACTGAAAGAGAGTTGATTGACGGCGAAGAATTTTTATGCCATTTTTTCAAGTTGTTCTAGTGATGTTTCAATTGGCACATACGCCTCATTCAAGGTTTTCATAAGGATCTTCTGATTTTCGGCGGATTTTGTCACCAATGACAATAGTGACACTTGCTCAAGACAGCTCCTCAATTGCTCCATCGTTTCGTAATCAGGCATCTTCATCTTCTAATAGAAGGCCTCTACTTCTTCGGTACTCACTGGCTTCTTAGATGGAAAGCATTTTCGTGTGGCGCTATTTACCTCATGTATGTTTGAATACTTTTCAACACGGACTATTCTTGGAAGTTCCCCCAAAATTTCCTTGCCTTTGTATGTAACCTCTGTTTGCTGGTAGTTCTAGGGCACTACAGAGGGATCGGTATTGGCTTCTGTGGTACGCATCCAATAACCACTGGCTCACTCAGCCGAGGCGGTTTAATTGTCCCCCGCACCACATAGGCCCCTTTCAGTACATACATTTGTGTCCCCTTCTTCACTTCAAACTTTCTCGGAGCGCTCACAACTAGAGGTTTCTCTTGGCGGCCCCATGGAAAATAAAGAACCCCATGTTTAGGAGGCATTAGCTCTACTTTTGTCTCAATTTTCTTCTTAGGCTAAATTTTGATATTTTTGTTCTTCTTCTCCCCTTTTTCCTATTTCAGGGCTGCCTTAGGCTTCCTTTTTGCATTGGCAATAGCTGTCACACCTCCTTTTTACTTACTACACCCCCGAAAGGGCATAAAGGGGTTTATCCACTTAAAGGATAACCGAAACGAAATTTATTATTAATATTCAGAGTCGCCACTTGGGAGATTAATAGTGTCCCAAGTCACCGGTTGAATCCCGAACAGAGGAAATTATGACTCTGTTAATAGTCCGCGAACCAAAAATCCGATTAAGGAATTCTGTTAACCCGGGAGAAGGTGTTAGGGATTCCCAGATTCCGTGGTTCTAGCACGGTCGCTCAACTGTTGTATCTGATTTTAAAACATGTTCTAACCTATGTGCCTTTTATTAATAAACCGCTTTTTATTTTTTTATTTTTAATAAGAATTGCAACGTCGTGAAAATGTGTCTCAAACCACGCCGCACCAGTGCACCCGTGGTTGTTAACACATTTTGACTCCATTGAGATTTGGATTTGGGTCACATCAACGTGCACCTGAGTTTAAGAAAGTAATTTTATTAAATCGTGCTTAAAGAGTCTAACGTATTATTATTTTGGGGAAAGCCGTGAAATTCGCTAAACGGTCCATCCCGAAGTCTAAAGTTAATACAATATTTATTGAGGGCCCTGCAATTTGTAGTTTTATTTGGCGAGGCTCGTCTCATATGGGCCAATCCTAAAGCGAATATGATTTTCTATTTTTGTCTCCAAAAAAATAAAGAAAAGGCTCTACTTACTTTGCATGTGCAATATACTGCTACGGAAGATTGGTCTTTATATAAATCCCAAATGAAATGGTAATCATGGGTCTAACTAAACCACACATCCACAAAAGCCCAAACCAATTCAACTTTTTATCTACTAGTAAGCCAAACGGTCATTAATACAATGTAGAACTAATAAACCCATCAAAAAATTGCTACAGACTTGTTACCAATTTGGTTTCGAGTCTTTGGTCCATAGTCGTGTTTACACTGAAGGATAATAGGTACAGAAAATATTGACACTAGGATAAATAGAAATTAAAATTTCCACAGGACAGAACTTGAGGACCTTCTGTTAGATTTGCAACAGTACCTACTGAAGATGAGATTTGAATCTACATCTTCATATCAGGGACTACTTGATTTTGTGACAATGCAACACATGAGTTCATATTTCAAGTTCCATTTCCATGCAACGTCTACTCTATCTCGCCTTCGAATCTACGGGAGGATTGTTAACCAACTTTCTTATTCTACATTTAACTACTATAGTAGAATAGCATAAAATGAAAACAGATTCAACCTAGCTGTGGTGAAATCAACCAAAACTAACCAATTAGATCTATTAAACTAATACATTGAAAATGGAAACAATTATTAAATATTTTCTGAGTTGCTTTTACACAAATGTACGAAAAGGTAGTAGGATATTAACTACGATCAATCGTGAGCTATGCTACTAATCTAACGGGATATCAAAAAGCTCATACAAATCTGAGAATTATCAATTTAGACAGTCCATTAGTTAACAGTCTATGTTATACACATCAGGCAAAAACTAGATTAAACTACTTCATAACAATCTATCTACATGTTGACAAGTAACCATCCAAATGAGTGCACATCATCAAGCAACCAAGTCATGAATGCATTTTATTTCAACTTCAAAATCAGAGTTACATCAGAGTGTTTAAAAGCAGTGTACCTGGAGGTAGGAAATAATGAAGGAGAAGAAAGGTCAGCAGCAACTCAGCATATCAGGATTCACCAGTTTTACATGACCTAGGAAGAAGTAAAATCAACCAAATACACCTCCAATAGACTTGAACTCAAATCAGGAGATCAGATAGCAATTTCAGCAATAAAAGAAATAATAACAAACTTGAATAAGCCTTCAGATGCTTTGAGCTTCGATTACATAACAGAAACAGAGAGATCCAACCTAATTCTAATCTTAAATGGACTAACTAATTGAATCTAGAACTAAAACTTGAGGATGATAAATGTAATAGTGATATTTTTGGATTTTTTTACTGATTTTTATTGTTTTTGGATTTTTGAAGATTTGAATTTCAAAATCAGATCTGAAATTGAAGAGGAAGTTTTTCGGGAGAATTTTGGAGGCTAAAACTTGTAAATGAAGGCATATCAATGCCATTTTATAGGCAAAACTAGGGTGCAACTTCAGATTTTAACTTTTACATATTAGTCCCTTTATTTCTAACTTGTGATACAAGTAAGGCCCTACAATTTATGGAAATTTACCCTAAAGTCCTGTTCTAGCATATTCTAGGTGATTCTAATGTGTTCCATAGCACTTCATTATTTAATTACCCATAATACCACCTACCCTTATTCCTGACCATTTGCACAATTTTAACTATCTTAACTACACTTAGACTAACTAATTTAAATTAGCTATAAAAAAGGGATAATCACTAATCAAAGATTCAAACCAAACAAATCAATTACACCACAATTATCAATCAATATTTAAAAAAATGAAAAGGAACATCAATCATTCATTTTTTTAATGCAAATTAACATGAATATTAACTAGATACTATACAATGAATCAAAAATTATTGACAATATACTAACTAAATTAAGTGCACTAAATTAATCAATTAAGTCAAAACTAAAAATAAAAGTGAAAGTAAAAGAAAAAGACGACTAATAACCATTCTGAAATTTAAAACAAACTAACTAACAATTAAGAATGGAATTAGAAGAGAATTATACCAAGAAAAGAAAATTTACTAAAGTCCGGCTAACTGAAAGTTCGAATCCAACTACCTCTGGCAGAAATTAGACACCCATGGTGATATTTCATCAAGAAGGAAGCCCAAGGACCACATGGCATTAATTGGGGGTGATTTGGGGGCAATTAGGGTTTTGGCCGGAAAAATTAAAATGGATATTTGACGAGTTCCAGTAAAGTTTGAAAGAAAAGGCTAGTAGATTCACGTAGAGGAGGAGAAAGGGAATCTATGGTGTAAATATGGTGATGAACGGAGAGAGTTGCATGGTGGCTGGAAAATATTAAAATGCACATTCGAGTGATTCGAGGCAAAAGACCATGGGGGTTGGGTAGAGGAGGAAGAAAGGATAATGGGGTATTAATTTGGTACGATTTGGCATGGGTGGTGTTTGCCGGCGGCTACTAGGGTTTCATAGATTTGAAGCGTTCCAGTGATTTTTTGGGAAAACGGAGTATGGCACGATTGTGAGAAAGGGGAGACGAGGTCAGGGTGTGAATTTGGGCTTGATTGGGAGGGGTGGCATTTGCCAGCGGTAGGGTTCCGGCGAAGGGCAGTGGTGATTGCGGCGGAAGTGTATGAGGAAGATGCAATATGTTTTAGGGTTAATTAATTTTATCGGACATTTATATCATAAATGGGAAATTAATAGGGGTCGCTAGATGAGACGTGATGAATGGTCCAGAATAAACGACATCAAAACGACGTCATTTTGTATATAGGGGGTTGGAACGGGTTGTGCAGTGAACTTGGGCCAGATTGTGGTCGTTTATGCTTGGGCCAAGGCGAAAATTGGCCCAAATAGTGTGTCTTTTGAAGCAGCCTTTTATTTTAATTATTTTATTTGTTTCTTTTATTTAATTTCTTGTATTTTATTTTATATTTTTGTATTTTTCTAATTGTATAAAAATATAAAAAATTAAAACAAAGACCTAATATAATTCAAAGTTAAACTATTTAACTCCTAAAATTATTTAAAATTCAAAAATTTAAAGATAAATGCAACAATTAATAATTAAAAGTGAAAAGAAACTATTTTTTGTTATTTTCTTCATATTTTGTTCTAAAACAAATTAATACTAAAATATGAAATTGGATTCTAGATGCAAATGCTTATTTTTTGTATTTTCGTATGAATCCTCATGCACAAATAAAATGCAACCATTTAACACAAAATTCAATAAAATTCACAAAAATTGTAAAATAATAAAGAAATCATTTTATTTGTATTTTTGGGAATAATTTACTTTGGGCAAAACTCATGTGCTCACAGCTGCCCCTCTTTGCCCAGAAACACGAAGAGTTTTTGCGCAAAGACAAGTGAGCGATAATGAGGGATTTTTGCCCATTCGCATATTCCATGTGAAGCATTTTAAAAAATTTTACCGCACCTGCTTCAGAGGTTACCTACATATCCTGGGCTAAACAGGAATCAGGTCAGTGTAGTTCAGTAATGTCTGGTAGCTGGGACTACCAGGAGCTATGATTTCAATGTTGTTGTTGCTATTATTGCTCGTTGACCTCCTTATTACACCATGGTAAAACAAAAGAAGCTAACCTAAGATATAATCTATAAATTACAAAAGATCATATCTATCTCTCTAGGTGGGCTCCTGATTACTGAATCTTGAAAAGTATTCCCTTGTTCTCCAGGTGGGCTCCTGATTGCTGAATATTAAAAAGTATTCCCTTGTTCTCCTGGTGGGCTCCTGATTGCTGAATCTTAAAAAGTATTCCCTTGTTCTCCAGGTGGGATCCTGATTACTAAATCTTGAAAAATATTCCCTTGTTTTCCATGTGGGCTCCTGATTGCAACAAACATACAAGACAACGAAACTTTTCTGCCCCATTTTGATAACTGGGCGTGTTATGTTACCAAATATTAAACTTGAAAGATAGAACTTGCATTATACTTCCCTTGTTCTCCCGGTGGGTGCCTGACTGCTGACTTTGAAATGTATATTCTTGTTCTCTAGGTGGACTCCTGATTGCTGAATCTTGAAAAGTATTCCCTTGTTCTCTGGAGGACTTCTGTTTGCGATGCTTGGAAATTATTCCCTTGTTCTCCAGGTGGGCACCTGATTGCAACAAAATAGACAAACAAAGAAAAAAATTTGCCCCATTTTGATGATGGGGTACGTTATGTTACCACATATTAAAACTTGAAGGTTGAAATTTGCATTATACTTCCCTTGTTCTTCGGGTGGGTGCCTGACTGCTACACGTTGGAATGCATTCCCTTGTTCTTCAGGTGGGCGCCTGCTCTCTAAATTTGGAAAGTGTTCCCTTGTTATTTAGGTGGGTTCTTGCTTACAAAGAAAAACTCTTTCTGCTCCAGGTGGGCTCCTTCTTGCAAAGAAAATTTTCTGCCCTTGTCTTAATCAAAGAAAGATTTATTAATATAAAATGGTAGTTAGCTGCTGGTATTCTTGTTGGGTAAGTTCCTTCTTCCTTTTCTGCTCCGACTTGCTTCCCTGGACTTGCTTTGAAATGCCTCAACTTCCCGACTGACTTTCAACCCTCTGACTTTGATGACCCAAATGTTTACCCTGTATTGTTGTTGTGTTTCTATCCCCTCTTGTCAAACTTTGCTTTTCTGCCACAATTATACCCACTGATGGGATTTCCATTGGTCCTTCATGTTTTACTTTCTTTTGTTTATATGTTCTAACCTTGTTGTATTGTACAACTGGGAAGCTGGTAGTTAGCCTTGACATCCTTCTTTTGTTTTTGAATAGAACTAACACTGAAACATCTTAGAGACTGACTCCAAGAGAATGAAATGCAATGACCTCGAAGGTTAAGGATAGAAAGACTCTGAAAATGGATGATATGTAATGAAGAGAAAAAGGATAAGACTTATCTGAGTGGAACGACTGGTACCCTTGATTGTGCCATGCATTTTGGATTAACCAGCCTAGTATGTCCAACCCATCAACTTTCAATTGCCATACTTGTTGTTCAATACTTTCATAACCTGACTTTCATCAAAACCCAAACCTTGCTTATCTTTCCATGTTTCGAGTACCCTTCAACCACAGACTTCTTTCATTTGCCCATCTGATGCCTTATGGTGCCCGTAAGGGTTTTCACCAATAAGACTCTTTTATTTTCATCATTTTCCTTCCGACACCAGAGTGTTGTCCCCAACATGAATCACTTTATCTGCTCGTATTAGCATTTCTTGAAAATTGATCGGAAGGTCTTTCTTTGGACGGTAATGTGGCTTTTGGATGGGTTTTAGAAAAAGGGTATAAAGGCTCAAAATAATTCAACGTGGGTTCAAAATTACAACTTTCGGAATCATATTTCTCACAACAACCACAACTTCTGCCCCAGTTTCTTTCTTGGGGATTTTTGGACTTTTATTTTGTTGTGACTGAACCTCAAAGAGGCTGCCTACGTACCCTTTCGAGATCAAGTCAAACGTAGTTCAGGTCATAAAAATACTTTGTTGTTGTGATCTTTCGCTTTCTTCCATTCTTCTTTCCTTCTTTTTCATTTCTTTTCTTCTCTTTCTCTTTTCTTTCTTTCCTTTTTCTTTTCTCTTCTTTTTCTTTTATTTTCTTTTCTCTTCTTTTTCTCTTTTCTTTTCTTTTTATTTTTTTTCTTTTCTTTTCTTTTTTTCTTCACTATTTTTCTTTTGTTTCTCCACTTAATTTCCCCACTCGAGTTCTCGCGTTTTGTTATTGATTCCAAAAGAGGGATACGAAAGAAAATAGAATAAGGCTCAAAGGGATAACAAAGGATAAAGTGTTTGGATAGCAGAACAAAATGTCTTCGTCATTTCAATCTCAAAACATGCCAAATACAATTAGGTACATAAAGATAAAGAAATCATATATAGTATCATTTGACTGTATCAGAGTTTATAGCCATTTATACGCATTTTCCTTCCACACCTGTTAGGTACAATGCACCATTAGACAATACTCGTGTTGCAACAAATGGCCCCTGCCAGTTGGGGGCAAACTTTCCTTTTGCTTCAGCACAGTGAGGTAGGATACGCCTCAACACCAATTGCCCTACTTCAAACTTCTGCGGACACACTTTCTTGTTATGTGCTTTTGTCATTCTCTGTTGGTATAACTGTCCAGGACATACTACTGCCAATCTCTTTTCACCAATCAGACTCAATTGATCCAAACGGGCTTTGACCCACTCATCATCATCAATTTCTGCTTAGGCAATAATCCGAAGGGATGGTATTTTAACCTCTGCGGGTATTACTGCCTCCGTACCATACACCAATGAATAAGGAGTTGCCCCTACTGAAGTGTGAATAGTAGTGCAATATCCTAACAAAGAAAAAGGTAACTTCTCATGCCATTGCCTGGATCCTTCTACCATTTTCTGAAGTATCTTCTTAATGTTCTTATTAGCTGCCTAGGCCGCTCTGTTCGCCTTAGGATGATATGGGGTGGAATTGTGGTGTGTGATCTTAAACTGCTGACATGTTTCTACCATCAGATGGCTATTAGGATTGGCACCATTGTATGTAATAATCACCTTCAGTATTCCGAATCGACAAATGATATTTGAATGCACAAAATCGACCACTGCCTTCTTGGTCACTTATTTGAAAGTTTTTGCTTCAACCCACTTAGTGAATTAATCAATGGCTACTAGAATAAACTTGTGCCCATTAGATGCTGCTGGCTCGATCGGCCCAATGACATCCATCCTCCAAGCAATGAAGGGCCATGGTGTCGATATTTTATGCAATTCAGATGGTAGAGAGTGGATCAAATCTCCACGTACATGGCATTGATGACACTCTCGCGAAACTGATACGATCCCTTTCCATAGTAAGCCAACAATAACCTGCTCGGAGAATCTTCTTTTCCAATACATATCCACTCATATGATGTCCACAAACTCCTGCATGTACCTCAGTCATGATAGTTGTAGCATTTTTAGCATCCATGCATCTCAACAAACCAAGATCTGGAGTTCTTTTGTACAAAACTCCTCCAGTGAAGAAAAATCTGCTTGCCAAGCATCTAATGGCTCTCTTTTGATCTCCTGTGGCCTATGTCGGATATACTCCCATCTTGAGGTATTCTTTGATATCATGAAACCACGCTCACCGTCAATCTCTTCTTCCACCATATTATAATAGGCATGATGATCTCAGACCTAAATTTGTAATGGGTCCACATAAGCCTTATCTGGATGATGCAACATTGACGCCATAGTAGCCAGTGTCAACAGTCGAGATTAAAGAAATCTAGGCGGGTTAAATAGTTGGATCGGGGGGTCGGGTTAAAATTTGAATTGGGGCCGGTCCAATTGGGTTTGAAATTGGCTGCAACTTCATTATGAATCCTTGGAATGTGCCTGAAATCCATTAACTGAAACTGTTGACAATGTTCATGCAAACATTGCCGGTATGGTATGAGATTTAAGTCTCGTGTCTCCCATTCTCCCCGAAATTGGTGCACCAAAAGATCTGAGTCGCCCATGACCAAGATCTCCTGGACACCCATGTCTATAGCCAACCTTAAACCCAAGATACATGCCTCGTATTCAGACATGTTATTGGTACAGTAGAAATGAAGCTAAGCTGTAACAGGGTAGTGTTGCCCTATCTCAGAAATAAGTATCGCTCATATCCCAATGCCTTTGGCATTGGCAGTCCCATCAAAGAACAACTTCCACCTCAGTTTTTCATCTTGTTCCGATTCTTCAATATGCATTGTCTCCTCATCGGGGAAATATGTCTTCAAAGGTTCATATTCATCATCAACTGGGTTCTCAGCTAGATGATCAGCCACTGCCTGTGCTTTCATTGTAGTGCGAGTCACGTAGACAATATCAAATTCCATGAGCAAGATATGCCACTTTGCGAGCCTCTCTGTGGGCTTCTGAAAAATGCACTTCAATAGATCCAAATGCGAAATGAGATAGGTAGTATATGATGATAAGTAATGTTTCAATTTCTGCGCTACCCAGGTTAAAGCACAACACGTTCTTTCAAGCTGAGTGTATTTTACCTCATAAGATGTGAACTTCTTGCTGAGGTAGTAAATCGCTTGCTCCTTCTTTCCTATGACATCATACTGCCCCTGTACACAGCCAAAAGAGTTATCCAAAACTGTCTAATAGAGAATCAAGGGTCTTCCCAGCTCTGGCGGAACCAACATGGGTGGACTGGCCAAATACTCCTTAATTTTGTCAAATGTTGCGTGACATTCATCCGTCCATCTGACCGCAGCATCTTTCTTTAGCAGCTTAAAGATAGGCTCGCAAGTCATCGTAAGTTGGGCAATGAACCTACTGATATAATTCAACCTACCGAGCAAACTCATCACCTCTTTCTTGCTCTTTGGTGGTGGTAACTCCTGGATGGCTTTTTTGGATGGGTCTAACTCAATACCGTGTCGACTTACCATAAACCCCAACAACTTCCCTGGCGGGACTCCAAATGCACACTTTGCTGGATTGAGTTTGAGATTGTACCTGCGGAGCCTCTGGAAAAACTTCCTCAGGTCTTTAACACGATCACATTGCTTTCTCGACGTTATAATCACATCATCTACATAGACTTCAATTTCCCGATGTATCATATCATGGAACATGGTGGTCATTGCCATCATGTATGTTGCCGCTACGTTCTTCAACCCAAATGGCATAACCCTATAACAATACGTCCCCCAAGGCGTGATGAATGTCGTCTTTTCTGTATCTTCCTCATGTTTGGCACAATCTGGTGATAGCCCGTATAACAATCCACGAAGGAACCAATCTCATGTTTGGCACAATTGTCAATCAATATATGGATTTTTGGCAGTGGGAAGTTGTCTTTTGGACTCGCCTTATTGAGATCACGTAATCAACACACATTTTGGTCTTTCCATCCTTCTTTGGTACAAGCACAACATTAGCTAACCAGGTGGGATATCGGGTAACCCGAATGTCTTTCGCATAAAATTTCTTGGTGACCTCTTCTTTGATTTTCACACTGATATTTGTGTTAAATTTCCTCAACTTCTTCTTGACAGGAGGGCACGCCGGGTAAATGGTCAATTTGTGGACCACCAGATCGGTACTTAAACCTGACATATCATCATATGACTATGCAAAAACATCTTTATACTCAAACAACACTTTGATTATCTCCTCCCTGAGTCGGGCTTCCAAATGGACACTTATTTATGTTTCCCAAATATTCTCCTGATCCCTAGATTGATTGCCTCTGTGTCACTCAAGTTAGGTTTGGGTTTTTCCTCAATTGACTTAACTCTTTACTGGTTTCTTCTAAGGCTTCCTCGTCATCATATTCTACCTCTTCATCATATTCAATTTCTTGTATTACTATTTCACATTGATTACCAAGACTAGGCTGAAAACTCATCATGCATGACACATCAATGAAACCAGCATAAAATGGACTGTACAAGAGAGAAAAAAAACAAAATAAAGGCTATCAGGAATGAAAAAATAAGGAAATTGCATTTCATTAGAATTTTAAGATAACAAGGTTTAGCTCATCCAAATGGACGGAACATAGCAATCTGAATTACAACCTTGGAACTAATCTAGATTTAATACTCAAAGAAAAATCAAAAACTATCTACCACGACTCCTTCCGAGTAGGAAAAGGAGTAACTTCCCAATTATTTAGCTTTGCCTGGGACCCCACGAACTGCACATCAGCTTTACTCGAACCCTCGCCTGCCTCCAGCATATTCACATCATCAAACAACCTTTTGAACCTTTCGATTAGCTCATTTTCAGGTCCTATCACCACAGAATTTTGCATTGCCTTTGCTAGGCGCCTTTTAGTACCAGGTAGGACAAAGAAACGGGAAAGGCGAGGAATGGGTTTTGGAAGGGTCCACACTCTCTTTTTCATCTTTTTGGCTCGCCTTATGTCAGCAACAGTGGGTTTGAAGCCTAACCCAAAAGTATCCAAATTTCCCAAATGGACACCAGTTGTATGATCCCTTGGAATAAAGCTCCCAAACTCTTTTCGGGCAAGAATCCATTTCTTATCATCTCCGAATCCACCATGACAGATGCAGCAGCTACCCTGGGCCTAGGAACACACTCTCCTTCTCCAAAATTTAGCAATTGGCATTGTGACCAAAACTTGGTACACCCATGGACCTTTATCATCTTCAACTTCTTTGAAAGACGTAATGGCATTACTAGAGTTGTCCTCCCCATGGACCACAATTTTCTGCCGGTCCCATTCAAATTTGACCATCTGATGTAAGGTAGATGGCACTGCTTTTGCGGCATAAATCAAGGGATGTCCCAATAAACGATTGTAGGAAACAACTACATCGAGCACTTGAAACTCTATAGTGAATTCAACTAGTCCTATTGTTAACTCCAACATGATATCCCCCACTGTGTCCTTTCCTCCTCCATCAAATTCCCGTACATATATGTTATTCTTATGGATTTTTTCACTGTCAACTTTCAACTTTTCTAGGGTGGAGAGAGGGAAAATGTTTGCACTAGAACCGTTATCAATTAACACCCGAGTAACCACGGAATCTTCACACTTCACTGTGAGATAAAGGGATCTATTATGCTTAGTTCCTTCCAATGGCAACTCATCATCAGAAAATGTAACCCTGTTAACCTCAAAAATCATGTTTGCTATCTTTTCAAGATGATTCACAAAAATCTTCTCCGGCACATGGGCTTCATTCAGGATCTTCATCAACGACCGACGGTGTTCATCCAAATGGATCAATGAAGACATCAATGAGATCTGTGCCGGGATTTTCCTCAACTGCTCCATAATTGAATAATCATGTGCCTTTATCTTTTTTTAAGAATTCTTCAACCTCTTTTTCAGTAACAACCCTCTTTACTGGTGCTGGATTGTCTTTAGCTGCTTTAACCTTTCTCAATTCTTCAGGGGCAAAGCATCTCCCTAATCGAGTCAACCCATGAGTTTCACACACTTATTTTTTAACTTCCTTTCCTTTGTACATCACAGTCACCCGGTCATAATTCCATGGGACAGCTTTTTCACTAACCACTGGCAATTGAGTCATCGGTATGATGACAACTGACTCTGTGCGAGCGCCTTTTACAACCACCACAGGCTTAACAATTGCTCCTGGTACTGTCACTCTAACAGATTCTGGTTTTAATGTCATCACTGGTTCAGTGACTGTCTATTCTACTGCGACTAATGCCTTCCCACTAATCAATTTCTCATTTACTTTGTTCTCGCTGACCTTAATCATCATCACAGTTTGTGACGGCTTTTTGTATTCTCCCTTCTACACTAACTCGATCATGTGAGTCTCATGATGGGTTGGTAATGGATTCTGAGTGATATTGGGAATCTCTGGAGCTTGCACTTCAATTCGTCGTGTATCAATAATCTCCTGAATGATAGTTTTCAAATTCCAGCATTTCTCTGTATCATGACCTGATGCACCTGAGAAAAACTCACAATTCACTGAATGATCCAGGTTCCTTGGGGGAGGACTTGGTATTTCTGGTTCAATTGGATTTAACATGCCCAGCTGTCTCAATATATGGAACAAGCTGGTATAAGATTCTCCTAATAGAGTGAAAGTCTTATTATTTTGCAACCTATCATTCTTAGAAACACGGTTGGGTTGAAAACCAGTTCCCTGGGATTTTTGTAGGTTTTCGGAGGTAGGTATGTGTTTTGAGTATGGTAGGTATTTGTGGGATGGGTGCACGCCAGGGTGCCTGAGGTTAAGGTATGTTTGGGCGTGGTGAACTGAGAAGTGAGGAACGGGAGGTGGGTAGTATCATTGTGGTGGGCCATATGGGGTGTGTGGGTAGGTTTGGGGATGTGGGCGGGGTTGATGATACTATGGTGAAGGGCCCCTAGACCATTCTCTCGACTCCACCATTGTAACATCTTCCTTTTTCTTCTTTCCCAATACTCCTCCAGTGCCGCTCTGAATGGCATGGGTAGTTGCTTTAGTTGTAGAGTAGCTCATAATTTTAGTTGACTTTAGACTTCTTCCACCATGCTTCCCACTTTCACTACTTCATTAAAAGTTTTCCCAACTGCCGACACCAGATGACCATAATAAGTAGGCTCCAAAGCCTGCAGAAAATAATCCACCATTTCACCCTCTTTCATCGGAGGATCGACCCTTGCGACCTGCTCCCTCCGCCGAAATCCATACTCTCTAAAGCTTTCTCCATGTTTCTTCTCAATCTTCGTCAGTGAAAGACGATCAGGGACAATCTCAAGGTTGTACTGAAAGTGGTTTGAAAATGCTTGGGCCAAGTTGTCCCATGTGTACCATCGGGCATGATCTTGCCTTTTGTACCATTCTAAAGCCGTACCACTGAGACTTTGGCTAAAGTATGCCATTAACAATTCATCTTTTCCTTCGGTCCCTCTCATCTTACTGCAAAACCCCCTCAGATGGGCTACAGGTTCGCCATGTCCATCATACAAATCGAACTTAGGTAACTTGAAACCCGCAGGCAATTAGACGTCGGGAAACAAGCACAAGTCTTTGTAAGCAACACTCACTTGTCCTCCTAAATCTTGCATATTTATGAATGATTGTTCCAAGATTTTCACCTTATGTATCATCTCCTCCTGCTCGGGGTTTTGAGGAGGCTTTTCTTCTTCAGCTGAAATATCAAGAAAGGGAGTATAGAGTATGGTTCAGGAGGTTTGAAATTGGGCTTGGTGGGTAATAGTGGTTTTCCTGAGTTTGGAACAATGGTTCACTCGAAGATATGTGTAACACGACAGGTGGAGGAGCCATGAACACAAGAGCAACTGGTGGTGAAGGGCATGGAATTTGCTTAGTTGGTAGAGGTGGTGGTGTTTGGGAAGTGGTTGTGTAGTATTACTGGTAGGTAGGGTAAGCCGGAGAAGAATTCACTGTAGGAGGATCTTGTGATTGAGTGAGTGGCAGGATATAAGCAGGATTGGTAGGATAGGTTGGTAGGGCGTGTCCTTTTGCCCAAGCCTGGTACATTTCTGCCATTTGTTGTTTCAACTTATACATTTTCTCTTTCATGTCATTGACATCTACCACCTCTTCTTCCCTAGACAGGTCGACAATAGTTGTTTCTATCGTTGACCATTTTTGACATGTCCTTGGATCGGGTGTTATATGGGTGAGTTGCCAGAATACCAGTCAGCTAAACCACCTATCTGAACTCATCAACAACAACAGTGTTGTTAGTGGTTAGGACATTAACAAACAAATAACTGCACATATGGGGCATGGATGCACCTAGGCAATTATCGATTTCTAATATGCATTTGCTCGGTCACGTGCATCGTCCCCCTTTTATTTCCGGTAATGCACCTAGGCAATTATCAATTATATTTTCTTTTTCTTTCTTTTATTTTTTCGCTTTTTTTATTATTATTTTGCTTTTCATATGGCTATGATCGGGTCCTATGGAAATTGCCTATGTATCGTGATCTTGCCTGAACCAAATAAATACAAAAATAGCAACAACAATTTTTGGAATTTTCAGTTTTACTAATAGCAAACACGTCAATTACAAGGACCCAAGACAGACTCTAAATGACAAACAACTCTACAAACAACTATTTTACTTTAAAATGAAAATGCATACTGACTCGAAATGAAAATACATACTCAAATAACTGACACACTCTAGTAAAATGAAATATAGACTCCAATAACAATCACGAATATATTAAAGCTCCTGGTGCCCGCGGGACATCATCCGGTCTCGCCGCAGGCCTATATGCAAGTTTCCCTTGGAGTTTGTCTAGGTCGCTTATTATCTGTTTGACAAATACCATCATTGAGGAAAAGAAGGTAGTCTGGGATGTGGTTCTCGCATATTTGGCACTTCTGGGTAATGTAATGAGCAATATCTAGGATTATTTCTCTAATTATGCCCTTTTTCTGGAGCAACCACCCTATCTGTTTGGCCATGGCCTCCAAAGTCTGCTGATTTTGCTCCTGGAGTTGTTGCGAATCCATTTCTAATTGGGCCAAAGCTGTATAGCAATGTTCCCTTTCAGCCTTGAGCTCTTTTGATTGTTTGCTCATTTTGTTTTCTGTGGTAATGACCTTTTTCCTCAATATGGCGACCTCATTATCATGTTCTTCTCTCAGCTACTGAATCATGCAGGCTTGTTCTTCTGTGTTTTTAGCCAACTGTCTTCAAACCCCAGCTAATCCCTTTTCCGCTTTGTTGAGGTCGAAACTATAATCATTTACTTTTTGCTATAAATTGTCTATCAGGTTTGCATCTTTGGCATTTCAAACAGGGTTTTCTATCGCTACCTTCATTTTCTGGATTTGAGCTCGTAAGGCTTCATTTTATTTGGCCGGTTTCTTTTTCTCGCCCTCGTCGGCCGCAGCTTGCACATTATTTTCAAACTTGAGGTCTTGGAGTTGTTTTTCCAACCCCGCTTATTTTTGCATTGTACTCATTTTCTTTGTCTAACCAAGCTCATTGCTCTCTCGACGATTCAACAAACTCTTGGATGTGAGGTCTTTTAGTTGGCCTTTCATGGTCACATTCTCTCCTATACCAAGAAGAGTACCCGGGCGACACTTCGCCTTTGTCCCGATCCCTCACGCAAGTATCTAACTTTAAGTGTTGGCATTCATTCCAAATCTGATGACTTTTGCTTCAGGGAACTGTCTGTCAAGACTAATCTCAACTACCTGAGTACTAGATCATCGTTTTTCGGCACTATCTGGCATCTTCCGGGTTGCCGTAAAACCCGATATGGAGCATAGGGTTGAATGCTCTTAAGACCCATCAATAGAAAATACGACCTTTTTGCTGGCATGTAAATGATTTCATTAACAGGAAGCCATCCAAGCGTCCATTCTTTTGACTAGCAGTGAGGGACCGAAAGTATGTTGTCCAGCCCCTGAATCCTTCTGGCAAATTGACCCCTTTAGTCCTCGTGTAGAATTCTTCTATGCATGCTTTCTCTGGAGATCCATAGCTCAAAATTTGAGGACAATGGCACAGGTGCTCAGTCATCCACATTTGTAGCAGTAGATTGCATCCCTCGAAGAAATCTTCCTCGGCCTTGCAAGCTGTGAGGGCACGAAAGATGTTGGCTAATACCATAGGTGCTAGAGGACTTTTAGCTTGAATGAGGAGAGTGATGACGATCTCGGCTATTCGTATGTCAATGTTCCCGTCTTTTCTTGGAAATTCCAAAAGACCCAGAAAGACTACCATTAAAGCAAAACGTCTATGCTCCTCCCACTTTTTGCAGTTTCCTTTGCTACAGATCTTGCTTTCTGGGATGTTGAAACCCCCAATGTGGCCATATCTGTGGTATATGAAATTCATAGTACAAAAGCCATTTGTCAAATCCTCGTTATGGACGGTTCTGATTATCTTCAGAAAGTCTAGAAACATGAGCGCGGTTATAGCTCTTGGAGCAACTAAGTACTTGTCCTTTAAAGGAAATTCATCTTTTCCAACATAGCTAGCTATTTCCTCTAATGTTGGGGTAAGCTCAAAGTCCAAAAAATGGAGCATGTTGTGCGCCGGGTCCCAGCAAGTAACCAGTGCTCTGTTAATATCTCCCCGAGGCACAATATCTAGCAAATCGGTAAGCCCTTTCAAATGTTTCTTGACATCATCTTGACCTACTCCGCCAAAATCGTTCCACCACAGACGTAACTCCAAAGGGATTTTATGCATGATTGAGAAAGGTTCATTTTGAGTCGTGCTCATCCTGCATATTTATTAAGGTGATTTAATCACTTATTTATGACCTAAAAGAAAAAAGACACTATTTTTCACAATTCTAATTTCCAAAAATAAAGCCCAGTTTTGTCGATACGGCCTTTCAGCACTTCGGGGAGAAGATTTTAAGGTTGTGCCCGCTAACTATTGGAAAATGACTCGAGGTGGACGTTTTTGCACAAACAGCCTTCCGGCGCCCTTTTGAGACATTCGGCTATTTTTGACAAAACGGTATCACCTCATTTATTTATGACAAAAAATAAAAATTGACATTTTTGGCTATTTTTGGCAAAAGGGGTGGTTGGACCCGTCAAGGGTTGCCTACATATCTCACACCTGGTGAGAATAAAACCAGCGTAGTTCGGACAAATTAACAACCTATTTTAAAACAAGACTTTTTCTCATTTTTATTTTTGTCATTTCAAAAGCAAATAACAAAATTAATTTCAAAAACGATACTCTTTTTCTTTTTTCTTTTTCAAAACAAGACAAACTATTTTTCTTTTTCTATTTTTTGAAAACAAGACCAAATAATAACTCTTTTTTTTCATTTTCAACAAGACAAATAAACAACCTATTTTATCCAAACTAAAATAAGGACTTTTTTTATATTTTTTCCTTTGCTTTTAGTAAAACAAAGCGTTTACATTTTTTCATTTTTTGTTTTTTGAAATTTCGGCAAAGTTTTGCCAGCATTTGGGCATCGGTTTTTTTTTCTTCTAAAACTCAACAATTAATTCTTTACACTGCTATTCCTCTATTTTTCTCTTTTCTCAATTTCACAAAATTTTGGATGTTCAAAGGCCAGTCAGCATGCGGGACCGAGACAAATAAATGCAACACGTAAAATGCATCATGATGGTCGTTTCATTTCCGGTTACCTGTCCTAGACGGACCCAACCCGTGTGTTGAGTCCTCTAATTCATATGCACATGATGCAAATAAGCGCCCCTACTAGGGATCCAACATGAAATCAAGTCATTCTAAGTTCAAAACCCGAGTATGTGTTCTAGACTATGTACCCGAGCGGACAACTCCAGTCGAGGAAGGGGTTACATATCGGGGACCCGCAGTATCGTCCGGCTTAGTAACTTTTCCGGCCTCTTTATTATTTCAGGATATTGACACTAACAGAATAGGAAGCCACAACCAGTAAGTACATCCCCGGAGGTGAGAAGAGAAGGGTTTCGGCACAGTTTATATATACAGTTCAAATAATATCAAAGCGGTAAAATATTTAGCACAATAGGAATGGAACATGTAGGAAAATCAGATCACGCCAAATACAATAATTATTTTGAGCTCGAATTCTTAAACCCTGAAGCGAAGTTCTGGGATTGTTTCCCCAGCAGAATCGCCAGAGCAGTCACATATCCTTTTTACTTACTACATCCCTCGGAAAGGCATAAAGGAGTTTTTCCACTTAAAGTACAATAGGAACACGATTTATTATTAATATTCAGAGTCGCCACTTGGGAGATTAATGGTGTCCCAAGTCACCGGTTGAATCCCAAACCGACGAAATTATGACTCTGTTAACAGTCCGCGAACTAGAAATCCGAGTAAGGAAATCTGTTAACCCGGGAGAAGGTGTTAGCCATTCCCGGATTTCGTGGTTCTAGCACGGTCGCTCATCTATTTTATCTGATTTTAAAACATGTTCTAACCTATGTGCCTTTTTAATAAACCGTTTTTTTAATAAAAATTGTAACGTCGTGAAAATGCGTCTCGAACCACGTCGCACCAGTGCACCCGTGGTAGTTAACACATTTTAACTCCGTTGAGATTTGAATTTGGGTCACATTAATGCACACCCGAGTTTAAGAAAATAATTTTATTAAAATCGTGCTTAAAGAGTCTAACGTATTATTATTTTGGGGAAAGCCGTGAAATTCGCTAAACGGCCCATCGCGAAGTCTAAAGTTAATACAATATTTATTGAGGGACCTGCAATTTGTAATTTTATTTGGTGAGGCTCGTCTCATTTTTATTTATGGGCCAATCCAAAAGCAACTATGATTTTCTATTTTTGTCTCTAAAAAAATAAAGAAAGGGCCCTACTTACTTTGTATGTGCAATATACTATTACAGAATATTGGTCTTTATATAATCCCAAATGAAATGGTAATCGTGGGTCCAACTAAACCACACATCCACAAAAGCCCAAACCAATTCAACTTGTATCTACTAGCAAACCAAACGGTCTCTAATACGATTTAGAACCAATTAAACCCATCAAAGAATTGCTACAGACTTTTTACCAATTTGGTTTCAAGTCTTTGGGCCTTAGTCGTGTTTACACTGAAGGACAATAGGGACAGAAAATATTGACACTAGCATAACTAGAAATTAAAATTTCCACAGGACAGAACTTAAGGACCTTTTGTTAGATTTGCAACAGTACCTACTGAATATGAGATTCGAATCTGCATCTTAATATCAGGGACTACTTGATTTTATGACAATGCAACACATGAGTTCATATTTCAAGTTCAATTTCCAGGAAACGTCTACTTTATCTTGACTTCGAATCTACAGGAGGATTGTTAACCAACTTTCTTATTCTATATTTAACTACTATAGTAGAATAGCATAAAATGAAAACAGATTCAACCTAGCTGTGGTGAAACCAACCAAAACTAACAAATTAGAACTATTAAACTAATACATTGAAAATGGAAACAATTATTAAATGCTTTCTGAGTTGCTTTTACACAAATGTACGAAAAGGCTAGCAAGATACTAACTACGATCAATCGTGAGCTATGCTACTAATCTAACAGGATATCAAAAAGCTCAAACAAATTTGAGAATTATCAGTTTAGATAGTCCATTAGTTAACAGTCTACGTTATACACATCAGGCAAAAACTAGATTAAACTACTTCATAATAGTCTATCTACATGTTGACAAGTAACCATCCAAATGAGTGCACATCATCAAGCAGCCAACTCATGAATGCATTTTATTTCAACTTCAAACTTAGAGTTATATAAGAGTGTTTCAAAGCAGTGTACCTAGAGGTAGGAAACAATGAAGAAGAAGAAAGGTCAGCAGCAACTTAGCAGATCAGGATTCACCAATTTTACATGACCCAGGAAAAAGTAAAATCAACCAAATACACCTCCAATAGACTTGAACTCAATTTAGGAGATCAGATACCAATTTCAGCAATAAAAGAAACAATAACAAACTCGAACAAGCCTTCAGATGCTTTGAACTTCGATTACAGAATAGAAACAGATAGATCCGACCTGATTCTAATCTTAAATGGACTAACTAATTGAATCTAGAACTAAAACTTGAGGATGATCAATGTAACAGTGATATTTTTAGATTCTTTACTCATTTTTATTGTTTTTGGATTTTTGAATATTTGAATTTCAAAATCAGATCTGCAATTGAAGAGGAAGTTTTTGGGGGGAAATTTAGAGGCTAAAAACTTGTAAATGAAGGCATATCAATGCCATTTTATAGGCAAAACTAGGGTGCAACTTCAGATTTCAACTTTTACATATTAGTCCTTTTATTTCTAACTTGTTATACAAGTAAGGCCCTACAATTCATGGAAATTTACCCTAAAGTCCTGTTCTAGCATATTCTAGGTGATTCTAATGTGTTCTGCAGCTTGTTTGGTTACCCATAATACCCCCTACCCTTATTCCTGACCATCCAAACAATTTTAACTATGTTAACTATACTTAGATTAACTGGTATCAATTAGCTATTAAGAAAAGATTAATCACTAATCAAAGATTCAAACTAAACTAATCAATTACACCACAATTATCAATCAGTATTTAAAGAAATAAAAAGGAACATCAGTCATTCATTTTTTTTAATGCTGATTAACCTGAATACTAACTAGAAATTATACAATGAATCAAAAATTATTGACAACATACTAACTAAACTGTCACAACCCAAATTCGATCGTGATGGCGCCCAACAATTAAGCTAGGCCAGCCAGACTAACAATTGTTTATCACAAATGAATATCAGTCCCAAATAGACAACTCAAGAAGAATATATGAGTCAAAGAACTCCAATAATAATAATACGAACAAAATACTGAGAAGTGCGAAAAACAACTAACACTCCCAAAGATCTGGAGTCACAAGTCTAAAGCCTCTAAACAAAACCAAACAAAAGTAGAGAATACTGTATAAAAGTTCTCATATCTGAACATAAAATAGCAACTGAAAAGAGAGGAGAAGCTAGGTTCTGCGAACGTCGGCAGCTACCTCAGCAACTCGATATGACTCTGTGAAAGCTGGAACGCTCGTCTACTTCTCCTGAGTACCTGAATCTTCACACAAAGCTGCAGAGAGTAGGGGTGAGTACTAAGTACTCAGTGAGTAATAAATATATACAAGTAGCTGAAAGTAAGAAATCCACAGAATACCACAATATGAAGCTAAACTACAGTCCGATCCTCCTACGAACTAGCAACATCAGTACAACACAATTATCACAGATAATTCAACAGATAAAGATGCAATACAATGCACATATCCTCTACGGCGTGTATCCCGATCCATTTAACGTCGACGACGCTCACTGGGGGTGTGTACAGACTCCGGAGGGGCTCCTACAGCCCAAGCGCAATACCGCTGCGGCGTGCAGCCCGATCCTCATATCATATCAACCGCTGCGGCGTGCAGCCCGATCCATCCTCAGTCCACAACAATTATATAAGTCACAGAACAGCTCAAATTATTTATTTCCAGATTCCTTTTCATTAATTATGAAAATGCATTAACTTTTATTTAATTTTTGTAAAAACCGGTGACTTAGCAATTCAATACTGTGATTTCAACCCAGGACTGAGATCAGTGATTTAAGCAAGTATAGTTATCACATATATACTATCCCCTAGGGATACTACAGGTCGGTACAAGGCCCCAAACACGGCTTACAGCCCACAATTATATCAAACACATGGTTTATCAACCACTAATATCATATTATACTCATTCGGTATGGACTAAGTCTCAATCTCCAATCACAACCAATCCCCGCACCTGCCACGGGGTGCGAGCCACGTCCTACTAGCGTCACAATGTGCTAAGCCGGGGTTTCGAACCCTCAGGCTACCATATACACAAACTACTCACCTCTAGCCGGTCGTAGACTCGTCCGCAATGCCTTTTCCTTTAGAATTCGCTACCTCGCGCGTAGAATCTATTCAAACCATAATAATTATGTCATTTACGGGTCAAAGAAACATAACCCAATTCAATTTATATGAAAAACGCATAAATACACTAAGTTGGCAAAACTCGACCCTGGGTCCGCTGCCCGAAAAATTCCGAAACTTATACCAACGCGATCCTCGTCTCACCACGATTCCGTGCATATAAAATTTATCGAAATCAGAGTTCGAATCTCCTTTCAAAACTCAAAAATTCATTTTTAATACCTAGGCCATAATTCTTCACAGTTTCTACCCAATTTCATGAAGATTGGTGTTAATTCTACCATAAAATTACATTTTTGAGTCAAGAAACTTACCTCCGATGATTACCCGATGAATTCCCAGCGTTTTCCCGTGAGTTCTTCTCTCTAGGGTTCAAAACTTGTGTTCTTGGTAAATGAACCCACGACTACACTGTTCCTGCAATTTAATTTCACTGACAGACCCGTTACTCTACGCGTCCGCGATGGGCCTCACGCATCCGTGATGACTCGATCAGCTAACCCTTCACGAACGCGACACCTCTCACGCGTTCGCGAAGCATAATCTCCCAGCTGCCGGATTTCTCTTCTACAGGAACGCGTATAACCTCACGCGAACGCGAAGCTTCGCCTTTCCCTCCTTCGTGAACGCGTCCTCCAGTCTCGCGAATGCGATGCTTTAGCCCACCTGGCCTTTGCGAACGTGAGTGCCTGCCCGCGAACGCGAAGGCTTATTTCTTGCTGCACAGACCTCCAATTTTTTGCAGGTTTTTCCAAGTCTAAAATGCCCGGATGATGGTCCAAATTCATCCCGAGGCCCCTGGGACCCCAACGAAAACCACCAACATACTCCAAAACGTAATACAGACTTGTTCCAATCACAAAAACACCATCCTAAACATCAAAATCACCATTTTCACACGGATTCAAGCCTAAGCTTCTTCAAAACATCTGAAACTAACATTCAATCCAAAACCCGATCAAACGACGTCCGAATGACCTGAAAATTTGCAGACATATCTAAAATCACATAACAAAGCTACATAAATTGTCGGAATTCCATTCTGACCCCCGGTCAAAATCTCACCCACCGTTCGGATTTTGCCTAAATTCAACCTTAGCCAATTCAAGCCTAAAACTACGCCGGACCTCCGAATTCGATTTTGATTGCTCCCCTAAGTCATAAATGATCCCCAAAACAAGCCAAATTATCAGAATTCGATTCTGAGCACTCTAACTAAATAGTCAACTCCAGATTGACTTCCCATATTCAAGCTTCCTTCAAAGAGGCTATATGCCTCATTTTCAAACTGAATCACTCCTAACTCACCTGATAAACTCTAACACTGATATAAAAGAATAAAACATGTAAATGCAAGGTAACAGGATGGTAATTCCCGTAACGACGGGCCGGGTCGTTACATAAACTAACTACACTGAATTAATCAATTAAGTCAAAATAAAAAGAAAAGTGAAAGTAAAAGAAAAAGACGACTAATAACCATTCTGAAATTAATAATAAACTAACTAACAATTAAGAACGGAATTAGAAGAGAATTATACCAAGAAAAGAAAACTTACTAAAGTCCGGCTAACTGAAAGTTCGAATACCACTACCTCTGACAGAAATTAAACACCCATGATGATAAATTCATCAAGAAGGAAGCCCAAGGACCATATGGCATTAATTGGGGGTGATTTGGGGTAATTAGGATTTTGGCCGGAAAAATTAAAATGGATATTTGACGAGTTCCAGTAGAGTTTGAAAGAAAAGGCTAGTGGATTCACATAGAGGAGGGTGAAGGGCAATTATGGAGTAAATATGGTGATGAACAGAGAGGGTTGCATGGTGGCCGAAAAATATTAAAACGCACATTCTAGCCACTCCGACAAGATTCGAGGCAAAAGACCATGGGGGTTGAGTAGAGGAGGAACAAAGGATACAGGGGTGTTAATTTGGTACGATTTTGGCATGGGTGGTGTTTGCCGGCGGCGACTAGGATTTCATAGATTTGAAGCGTTTCGGTGATTTTGGGAAAATAGAGTATGTCACGATTATGAGGGAGGGGAGACGAGGTCAGGGTGTGAATTTGGGATTGATTGGGAGGGGTGGTGTCACACCTCCTTTTTACGCACCAGCGGGGGCACAAGGGAGTTTTTCCAATTAAAGGACAATCGAAACAGGATTCACTTATTAAGAGATTTAGAGTCGCCACTTGGGAGATTTATGGTGTCCCAAGTCACCAGTTGAATCCCGAATCGAGGAAAGGTTTGACTCTATTTAACAGTCCGCGAACCAGAAATCCGGATAAGGAATTCTGTTAACCCGGGAGAAGGTGTTAGGCATTTCCGAGTTTCGTGGTTCTAGCACGATCGCTCAACTGTCATATTTGGCTTATTTATCCGATTTATAACATGCTTTAACTTATGTGCAAATTTTAACCTTTGACCGCTTTTAATATTATTATTATTATTATTTTAATAAAGAATTGCAACGTCGTGAAAATGCATCTCGAAACACGTCACAATCAATGTACCCGTGATTATCGACACATTTCGACTTCGTTGAGATTTGGATTTAGGTCACATAAATGTGCACCCGAATTTAGGGAGATAATATTATTAAATACACGCCTAAAAATACTAACACATTATTATTTTGGGAAGGCCATGAAATTCGTTAAACGGCTCGACCCAAAGTCTAAGGATTTGAAAAAAAATAATTAAAAGGATCGTGGGAATTATATCCGTAGACATAAGTTTGCGACTTATCAACATAATCACGGAATATTGCTTCAAATTATAAGAACATTAGTTGTCACACTAATCATTGAATTCCAACATATTCTCTCGTCTTTATATTTGCTAAATTGTCAATCTCAAAATTTCATCTCCATTTTTTAATTAACATCTTGCAGCCCATTAAATTATTTAACTAATCAATAATATCTTCCTTTAAGTTCAAATAATGTATTATTCATTCAATGAAACAGAATCTCTAACCATTCCATATTCAATTATTAACAACATCCATTTTTTATGAAATACCAACTCCAATGTTCAATGAAACAGAGCAATTAAACGCCTATTAATTAATAAAACAAAACACGATACTAATCCATTCATGAGAAAGAAATGTGTTAAACAAAAAAATGGTCAGTAACAGATTGTACATTAACTCAAATAGCAAATAAAGTAAAGCAAACAAGGATTAACGGCAACACGTGAATTAAAGCAAACTGACATACCTTTTGCAGCTTTCAATTTAGCCAAACGACCCTTGCTCATTTATAAAGAAGATCAGGCCAGTGAAACTGAATACGAGCTATCCATCACCAAGACCTTTCGGAACCTCGAACGGGACCTCGATGCACTGCCTCGACGTATGAAACTCAAACAGCAACACCTTCATCGAATTCCATGGATCCAACACTGAAAATCCATTGAGGAAACTCGTTAAACACAGCTGCACGACTTTCTGCTCGTGACCGTATGTGTGAGTGTTTCTAGATTCGTTGCTTATTAACAATGGTGAAGGGTGTTCAAGGGCTGTTGTGCGACTGGAGTCAACGACGATGGTCGTTTCACTGGGTTAGCGATGGGCTCTGCTGGTGGCGATAGCAGAAGCAGAAGGTGCTGTGGCTATGGTCGTCTGGGACGTGAAGCAGCAACGATGAAGGAATGGTGGTTTGGTTGAGGGTAGTCGACGACGAAGGCAACAAGAATGACGAGCTGAAGGTTTGTTTGGTGAGTGTCGTTTGGGTAGTTACGACATGCTATTTATCGACGACGTGGGCCGTTTGGAAGTTGGTTGGACGCCGCTGGTCGTTCGACTGGATGGAAACGGGCAGCAGCTGGTCGTCGTTGCTGTGACGAGGTGAAGGCAGCAACAACTGCTCGTCGATGGTGGACGCAAGCTGGTTCGTTGCTGGTTTTTTTCAGCGACTGGAGGAGCCGTTTGGACGTCAATGGTGGCGTCGTTTTTGTTTTCTTCTTGCTGCCGTCCAGAGACAAAAAAATGAAGAACCCTCCAGTGTTTTTTCGTACTGTTTTCCTCATGAAAATGAAGAAGACCCGTCCTCCTTCTCTTAAGAAGATGATATGTTTCCTTTATTTAAAATGTGTGTTATCTCTCCTAGGATTCAAAAATCAGAGTGTCTATCATGTTACCCCCCACTTTGCCGTGTTTTTTTTTGTCTTTTCTTTTTTGTTTTTTATTCTCTTTTTATTTTTTAATCATTCTCCCATCCCTCCCCTTAGTGTAGTGTCGGGTTATTACGGGCTATGTCCGAAAATTATAAAACCGGGTAGTTTGAACCCGAATATTATTCTTCGCTCGGAACCGAGAATGGTGTTATTTAATTAATCCTAGGTAATCAAAATAACTATAATACTCATAATTAAAATAAAACTATTTTTTTTTATATTTTTCAAGTTTAAAATAACTACAAAATATTAATGAAACTATTTTTTATTATTTTCGTTTTTATAAAAAGATAAAAATATAAAGTACTATTTTTATATTTTTCAAGTTTAAAACAACTACAAAATATTAATGAAACTATTTTTTTATTTTTATTATTTTCGTTTTTATAAAAAGATAAAAATATAAAGTACTATTTTTTTGTATTTTTCAAGTTTAAAAATGACTACGAAACATTAATAAAACTATATTTTTGTTATTTTTCATTTTAAGGTAAAAATAAAGTAAGAGAGTCAAATTTAGCTAAAATAACTATATTAAAACTAAACTAAATATTTTACGCTAAAAATATAAAAAATCTCGGGGAGGGTCAAAAATCACGCGTTTACAGCTGCCCCTCTTTGACTGAAAACACAAAGAGTTTTCAGACAAAGAACGATTAGACAAGTGTTTTGACCCGACCCTTATTTAGAGAGACTAAACTAAAAAGAAGAGGATGTGACCGAGCCCTTGTATCCGAGCTGCCTACATATCCTTGGCTATAAAGGAATCAGGCCACGTGTAGTTCAGAAGTCAGTAAGAATATGGAGTAATCGAGATGGAGAGCCAGTCGAGGTGCCGTTCCGTCGAGGTTCCGTTCCGTCGAGGTTCCGGTCCGTGGTCCTGCTATTACATCAAAAATCAAAATATGAAAAAGACTAACTAAGCCTATCGGCTACTAGTTACAAAATTCATATCTATAAGTCTTCTGAAGCTTGATCTTGAGTATTGGTTGGTGCTTCATGCGGACTCTAAATTTGAACCTTGATACTTGCTAGTTGTAGGTACTAGTTCAATCTTCTTCAGCTTTCTGGATCTGAACCAGGTATGCGGTGCTTGTGACCTCGGCCATGTCTTGAGCACACCACATCTTTCATCAACTTCTGCACTTGGATTAACTCCTTGCCTTTTTTCCATTGTGACTATCTTCTGTTGATCATCTCGGACTGTTGACTCGCATTCTGGTCGCAAGCTTCTTTCGTTGCTATCTTGCATTGCACTCTGAAGCGAATTCCCTTGCTTGTGATCTTCGAGCTATTCTCCTTCGAAGTCTGAATCTATCTTTTCTTATCCTTGTTGCCTTCCTTCTGATTCATGCTGGGGATTTCCGTTACACTCTGTCATTTTTCAATTGTTCACTATCCTTATCAAAACTTGGAAACTGAGACGTCGTTCTGCTTTTCTAGCGGGCTTCCGACTTTAACGACAAACTCTGATCATAAATCGTCATTCCATTCTTCAGGCGGGCACCTGACTTCACCAACAAACTTCGAAAATAAATTGCCACTCCATTCTTCAAGTGGGCACCTGATTACCAAAACTTGAAATGTATAGATCGAATGATTACCATCTCAGGAGAAAGATTCATCAGACTGAGATTTTGACGTCTTAGGAGAAATAATCATTAGACTAGGTCTAAATTGTTGTGATCTCAGGAGAAAGATTCATCAGACTGAGATTTTGGTATCTTAGGAGGAAAATTCATCAGACTAAGACTTTGACGCTAGGAGATAATTCCTCAGACTAGGTCTAAATTGTTGTGATCTCGGGAGAAAGATTCATCAGACTGAGATTTTGATATCTTAGGAGAAAGATTCATCAGACTAAGATTTTGACGCTAGGAGATAATTCCTCGGACTAGGTCTAAATTATTGTGATCTCAGGAGAAAGATTCATCGGACTAAGATTTTGATATCTTAGGAGAAAGATTCATCGGACTAAGATTTCGACGCTAGGAGATAATTCCTCAGACTAGGTCTAAATTGTTGTGATCTCAGGAGAAAGATTCATCAGACTGAGATTTTGATATCTTAGGAGAAAGATTCATCGGACTAAGATTTTGATGTCTTAGGAGAAAGATTCATCAGACTAAGATTTTGACGCTAGGAGATAATTCCTCAGACTAGGTCTAAATTGCTGCCTTACTTAAAATCTTCCAATTGTTGCTTCATTCTTCTTGTTGCTTTCATCTAAAACCTCTAATTGTTATTTTTCACTTCCTATTAAATTATCTTTAACTATAACTTCATAAACTAAATCGCCACTCCATTCTTCAGAGGCGGGCTCCCTGACTTCAACTATCACTTCAAAATAAATCGCCACTCCATTCTTCAGGCGGGCTCCCCGACTTCAACTACAACTCAAAACTAAATCGCCACTCCATTCTTCAGGCGGGCTCCCTAACTTCAACTACAACTTCAAAACTAAATCGCCACTCTATTCTTCAGGCGGGCTCCCTGACTTCAACTACAACTTCAAAACTAAATCGTCACTCCATTCTTCAGGCGGGCTCCCTGACTTCAACTACAACTTCAAAACTAAATCGCCACTCTATTCTTCAGGCGGGCTACCTGACTTCAACTATAACTTCAAAACTAACGTCACTTCATTCTTCAGGCGGGCTCCCTGACTTCAACTACAACTCAAAAACTCAATCGCCACTCAATTCTTCAGGCGGGCTCCCTGACTTCAACTGCACTTCAAAATAAATCGCCACTCTATTCTTCAGGCGGGCTCCCTGACTTCAATTACAACTCAATAACTTCATCCTATCCATATCGCCTTCCTTTGCTTCATGTACCACTTTCTTCTTCCTGCGTCATCTCTTGGGCCATCCTTTCTTCTGAATTACCATGTTTCGGAATTGCTTTCCTCCTGGGTCGTGTTATTTTCTCTTGACTGCTGGGGATATCTTTGGAACTAATTACTTACCTGCTGGGGTAATGTTGCTGGGAAATCTTCTTTATTTCCTCTTTTTCTACTTCCTTCAAAACCTTTATTCTCTCCCGGGATCGCTGGGGAATTGAAATGTCATCAGCTGGGGATTACCCTGTCGGGGGATCCCTTTTCCTTCTTCCTCTTCCCAAACCTCCTTCGGGGCTCGCGCTTTGCTCCCTTGAAAAACTTGTAGGATATAATGCTGCCGGGGAAATCTCGAAATCAGTGTTTCATTTTTCCGAGAACTGCTGGGGGTGATACCGGCCTCTTGCCTTTCTGAACGCAAGCTTCCTCGTTTTGTCCTGTCTGCTGGGGGTATAATTTCCTCTATCACAGCTTGTTGTTTTCTTTCTTTCAAAGCTGCTGGGGATAACCGGGTTCAAAGATCATTTCCTCGCGTTATCTGGCTTCTTTCCCCAACCAGGTATTTGGTTTCGAGAAAATTTTCGCAACGGGAGAAAATTTTCTGCCCCAGTTTGAGAATCTTCTTCGTGGCGTGCTTTTCTGCCAACAACCCTTCTTTTTCCTGTTTCAAATCAAAGAAAAATTGGTTAGTTTTAAAATGTGGTGGCTGGTTGTGGTGCTCCTGCTGGGGATGGTTCTCCTCCCCTTTCCCTGCTCTGCGTTTCATTGTCAGACCCTGCCGGGGATGTTATCATTTGATGATATTCATGCTGGGGATAGTTTTCTCCTTTCTTGCTTCCCCGCCTTCCTTGACGACTCTTTATTCGCGAACCTTTCCACGTGGTTTTCCACCGACCACCCGAATTCCTATAATAGTGACCCTTCGTGAAGACCTTGCATGTTTTACTGGTGAACCATTTTCTTTATTCACCCTTGTCACTGAAAATACCTTTCTGCTGGGGATATCTCCCCTTCTTTGGCGGCATATCTAAGGAATGGGCATTTCCCGACCTTCGAGTCTCATTGGCCTTGGCCTCGAGGTCATTAACCTTCATTGAAATATCCTTTTTCACACCGATCCACCCCTTTGTCGATTTCCTATTGCTGGGGAATATCCTTCTGGACACCGGCTTTGCGCTTAATCCCTCCTCACTTATACCACTTGGGTGTACCAATCAAATTCCGTCTTGCATAATTGGAAAGCTGATGGAAAATTTTGAAGTCATTTCTTACAAACATACTCTATTGGGGAATTTTTTATGAAAGGAGAAAGATAAAAGGAAACAGAATAAAAGACAAAAACGAGGATGACTCTCTAAAAAGAAAAATTATAAAATAACCCTATGAAACGTGGATACCAACTCTAATGGACATGACATGCACATATAGCCTATCCTTCATCGTTAAACCGCCTTTTGTAATCTTCTCCTGGGGCTTTCCTATCTCATTTCCAACCTTCGTTCGACTTGTAGTGCCCGAGGGGTTTTCACTACCAAACCTCTCTCATTTCGGTTTTCTCTCAGCTTTCATCGCCTTATGGTGCCTGTGAAGGTTTTCACCGCTAAGACTCTCTCATTTGTGTTACTTTTCCGCTGGGGATTGGTGGTGCTACTGCTAAGATTCTCTCATATTTCTTCTGCTGCAGATCTGAGTCTTTTCTGATGGGAATCAGAGTGTTATGTTCTGATAAGACTTCTCTCATTTGCCCGACTTGGCCTCTTTTAAAGATTGGTCAAAAGGTCTTTCTTTGGACCGTAATGTGGATTTGGATAAGGCTAGAAAGAAATGGTATTAAAGGCTCGAAACAAAACAAAATGGGTTCAAAATTACAACCTTCGAAGTCTACATCTTCCTTACATAAACACTTCTTTTTTTTTTCTCTGCCCCTGCTTCTTGCTTGGGGATTTTTTTGGTTTTTATTTACACCATGACCGAGCTGTGAAGCGCCTACGTATCCTCTTTGAGGAATCAGGTCAAACGTAGTTCCCAATTCCTTGTTTTTCTAGTTTTTCCTTTTCATTTTTCATTCTTTTTTTTTCTTTTTGGTTGTTTTCGTTGTTTTCTTTTTCTCTTTTTCTTTCTTTATCTTCCCCATTTGTGTTTCTAATTTTGGTACCGATTCCGAAGGAGGGGTATAAAAGAAATCAAAATAAGGCTCGAAGGGTTGACGATGGATAAAGTGTTTGGATAGCAGAACAAAATGCCTTCGTCATTCCAATCCTCAAAATATGCCAAGTGTAAACAACACAATTAATATTCGTCATATCTTTAAAGCACTGTTGGGCAACACTCTCATTTTCATTATTATGAACGACCCCATGTCAATTTTGGCAGCTTGCCTATACGGTTTTCTTTTACTTGCCCCAGTTTCTCATGACTCGGGTTTCGAATAATCTCAAATCGTTCTTATTTCATTTGAATATCTCGATCACCTCCCAATGGTTTTGTGATTAACTTTTAAGATCAGGCCAGAACTATGCGCGCACGTCATGTCACTAGAGCTAGCAGAAAAAGAACTATAGGAAGGAGAGGACTAAATAACAGAAAATGTCTAGAAATAATGTAAAATAGGTAATTGCATTAACCGATAAAACAACGACTCGAACAACCAAAAAACAAAACTGGGGTTACAACCCTTAGAACGAACCTAGACCCCTTTAGATGAGACACTATGATCAAAAGAAAAATACAAGGATAAAAGGTTTGAGCCACAAAATAACATTCGGATTACCATTCTGAAATAACTCGGACAAATAGAAATGACAACAAAATAAGCCACCACAAATGACTCTCCAATTGATAAGCCTGACATTTAGCCACGAATTTGATCATCAGAACCACTAGGGCCTTCTCTCATTTCAATCGGCAAATTCCCGAGTGGATTCTCATATTCCGTGCCACCAGGCATCACTGCCAGAAAGTGTGTACCATCAGGTGCAGGTAACGGATTCAGCGCGATATTCTGGGTGTCACTGTTATGAATCACAATCAATCTTTCTTGGATCATCCTTTCTATTTCCCTTTTCAAATCCCGACAACTTTCCATGTTGTGCCCCTGGGCATGGGAATGGTATTCACACCTTTTAGATGGGTCAAAGCTCCTTGCACGTGGGTCCACATGATTTGGAGGGATGGGTGCAATCATGTCCTGTTGTTTTAACTTCTCAAATAAGCTTGCATAGGAAACTCCTATTGGTGTGAAATTATCCTTCGACTTCGGTTCCCTTCTATGCCCTTGGTTTGGAAGTGGGTTATAAGGTATTTGGAAATTTTGCAGAGGCTGATAGAGATTTTGTGATGCTCGTGCTCGCTTTCTTGGATGATTTGATGGCCGAATAACATACTGGGGTGGATCAACTGAGTATGGTGGGTTCGGAGGTGGATAGTAATGCTCAAGGGAGTTATGGAAAACCTGTCGAGACATCGCATACCGTCGAGGTGTTCTTCTGGAACCTTTTCTTGACCCTGATATCATCATGACTTCTTCATCCCTCTCATTCGTGTCACTAGATTCAAATTGGACAGCCTGAGCTGCAGCCTTGAGAGCCGCTTGACTTATAATTCTGCCCGTCTTAAGACCGTTCTCTACCATTTCTCCCATTTTGATTACATCCAAGAAGGATTGACCAACCGCAGACATCATGTTCTGAAAATAATCCGGCTCTTGAGCCCGAAGGAAGACAATGATTAACTCATGGTCATCCATGGGTGGCTCAGCACGAGCCGCTTGCTCTCTCCATTTAAGGGCATATTCCCCGAAACTTTCACTTGATTTCTTCTTCAGATTTGAGAGGAAAATGCGGTCTGGGGCAATGTCAATGTTGTATTGGAATTGTTTGACAAAGGCCTGTGCCAGGTCGTTCCAGACATGCCAACGAGATGCATCTTGATCCCAAAACCATTCAGAGGCTACTCCTGTAAGGCTTTCCCCAAAGTAAGCTATTAACAATTCTTCATTTCTTCCCGGACTCCTTAGTTGATTGCAATACCTTTTCAAGTGGGCTATTGGGTGTCCATGTCCATCGTACTTTTCAAATTTGGGAATCTTGAAACCAGGTGGCAAGTGGACATCGGGAAACAAGCATAGATCTTTGAAAGCCACACTCTTTTGACCTGCCAACCCGTGCGTGTTTTTCAACCGCTGTTCTAAGCTTTTCAATCTTTGGGTTATTTCCTCCTGTACCATCTTTCGGGGATCTTCCGTTGTCCGCTTGTCACAAACCAACCACCTTCTACTTACTTTACAATTCAAGACAAAACATGTTAGAATGGACTCAGCCAATCCTTATCAAATTTTTTTTTTTTTTTTTTAATTTTTTTTTTTTATATATATATACATATAAAGTTGTGGTCGAATCTTATGGAGATTGCCTACGTATCATGGCCCCGCATGAATCAGACCGAGCGTAGTTCTTGCAAATTAATGCAAGAAATAAAGAAATATTTACTTGATTTTTGATTTTTTTTTTATTTGAAGGAAAATTATAGAAACCGAATCCAACTACAAACTTGATGAAAAACTTTCACAACTTGTGCTGGGAGATTTCTACAAGGATAAAAATATATTTTTTTTTTAATGTCAATTATGACTATTTCTATAAAATTGGCCATGTAATGGTTTATTAAGCAAAGTGACTATTTTTGCAAAATTTTTGTTTAAGAAAAATAAACTTGAAATTTTTTTTTTTTTCCTGTGGCTCATGGGGCATCGTTCGGCATCACCATAAACCAACACAAGACTATTTTTCATAAATTGGCCATGTAATGGCTTATTTAGACAAAGTGGCTCTTTTTGCAAAATTTTATTTAAGAAGATGCAAATTCAAAAAATTTTATCCTGGGGCCTATGGGGCATCGTTCAGCACCGACACAGGCCAACACAAGACTGAGGAAGTTAAAATGCAAAAATGTGGCTATTTCAGCAAAACTCCGGCCATGTAATGGCTTATTTGATAAAGTCGTTATTTTTGTAAAGTTGAGTGATGACTCAAAACTTGATTTTGCGGATACGGCCTTTCGACATTTCCGCGAGGGAATATTTCAAGGCTATGCCCGCAAATTATTTAAAATGACTCAAAGTGGCTATTCTTGCAAAAACGGCCTTCCAGCGTCCTTTTGAGGGACATTCGGCTTATTTTAAGCAAGAATAGCATCACCCGACTTATTTATAACAAAATAAAAAATTTGACATTTTTTGGTTATTTTTGCAAAAGGGGTGTGAACCCGGACTTGATTTTGCGGCTATGGCCTTGCAACATTTCCACAAGGAATATTTCAAGGCTGTGCCCGCAAATTATTAAAAATGACTCAAAGTGGCTATTTTTGCAAAAACAACCTTCCGGCGTCCTTTCGGAACATTCGGCTATTTTCAAAAACGGCATCACTTTGATTTATTGAAAACTACAATTCGACATTTTCTTTTTAAATTTTTTGAAAGGGGTGGTAAACTCAAACTTGATTTTGCGGATACGGCCTTTCAACATTTCCACATGGAATATTTCAAGGCCATTATTCAAAAAGAAAAGAAAAGTCTTCAAAGTGGTCATTTTTGCAAAAACAACCTTCCGGCGTCCTTTCGGAACATTCGGCTATTTTCAAAAACAGCAGCACTTTGATTTTATTGAAAACTAAAACTTTGACATTTTTTTTTTAATTTTTTGAAGGGGTGGTTGGACCCGATGAGGGTTGCCTACGTATCCCACCTAATGGCGAGAATCAAACCTGCGTAGTTCGGTCAGATTATTTGACCAATTATTTCAACAAAATTGTTCTACCTATTTTTTCGAATTTTCTTCTCAAACAATTCGTCAATATTTCGATATCTAAAATTTCTCTCTTTTTGTTTTTCAGGAATTTAGCCAATAATAATCTAGAACAAATAAATGCAACATATAACATGCTCGGTCTTTAATTTTCCGGGTCACCTGTCCTAGACGGACCCAACCCCTGTGTTGAGTCCCCTAAGTCAGATATGATGCAAATAAACGTCCTAAATCTAGGCTCAATATCCTGATGTTTTCAATGGTACTAGACCATGTACCCGAGCAGACAACTCGGATTTGAGGAGGGAGCTACGTACCGAGGACCCGCGGGATCGTCCGGCTTTGTAACTTATCCTGCCTCTTTTCTTATTTTTGGTATTGACACTAACAGAAAGGGGAGTCTCAACCAGTAAGCACATCCCCGGGGGTAAGAAGAGACGGGTTTTCGGCATAGTTTTATATACAGTTCACGCAATATCAAAGCGGTAAACATATAACAATTTGTATATACAGTGCATCTAGTATCAAAGCGGTAGATATGTAGCACATTAATTAAACATGTAATAAAATCAGATATAGACAAAACAACAATTTAACTGAGCTCGAATTCTTAGACCCCGAACCGAAGTTCGGAGGTTTAGTCCCCAGCAGAGTCGCCAGAGCTGTCACACCTCCTTTTTACGCACCAGCGGGGGCACAAGGGAGTTTTTCCAATTAAAGGACAATCGAAACAGGATTCACTTATTAAGAGATTTAGAGTCGCCACTTGGGAGATTTATGGTGTCCCAAGTCACCGGTTGAATCCCGAATCGAGGAAAGGTTTGACTCTATTTAACAGTCCGCGAACCAAGAAATCCGGATAAGGAATTCTGTTAACCCGGGAGAAGGTGTTAGGCATTTCCGAGTTTCGTGGTTCTAGCACGATCGCTCAACTGTCATATTTGGCTTATTTATCCGATTTATAACATGCTTTAACTTATGTGCAAATTTTAACCTTTGACCGCTTTTAATATTATTATTATTATTATTATTTTAATAAAGAATTGCAACGTCGTGAAAATGCATCTCGAAACACGTCACAATCAATGTACCCGTGATTATCGACACATTTCGACTTCGTTGAGATTTGGATTTAGGTCACATAAATGTGCACCCGAATTTAGGGAGATAATATTATTAAATACACGCCTAAAAATACTAACACATTATTATTTTGGGAAGGCCATGAAATTCGTTAAACGGCTCGACCCAAAGTCTAAGGATTTGAAAAAAAATAATTAAAAAGATCGTGGGAATTATATCCGTAGACATAAGTTTGCGACTTATCAACATAATCACGGAATATTGCTTCAAATTATAAGAACATTAGTTGTCACACTAATCATTGAATTCCAACATATTCTCTCGTCTTTATATTTGCTAAATTGTCAATCTCAAAATTTCATCTCCATTTTTTAATTAACATCTTGCAGCCCATTAAATTATTTAACTAATCAATAATATCTTCCTTTAAGTTCAAATAATGTATTATTCATTCAATGAAACAGAATCTCTAACCATTCCATATTCAATTATTAACAACATCCATTTTTTATGAAATACCAACTCCAATGTTCAATGAAACAGAGCAATTAAACGCCTATTAATTAATAAAACAAAACATGATACTAATCCATTCATGAGAAA
>JASVEL010011495.1:0-86707 GCA_032618575.1 Nicotiana noctiflora | reverse complement strand
TTGGTGCAAATAAATTATTATCGCAATATACAAAGAGTACAAAATAACAATAACATTAACTTTTTCGATAAGAATCATAAAGTACACAACTTCATTTGCAATATAAAGTACAAGTGTCATACACTTATATTTAGTTTTAAACTTCAAACACAATGAAAAACCGAAATTAATTCAAAAATTATTAAAATTATATTCATTCGCTATATTTCTCCATGTAATTTCAGCATGAATACTATATGTAGCTTCACTAATAATATAATATTATATTTATTTGCTATATTTCTACAAGTAATAAATAATATAAAAAGTATTATATTTTTCGTCATGGTTAAGAAAATATGCGGCATAGCAACTCTTGTAATATATGAATAACTTAGTTTTATCCGATTATGTTATTTATTAAATGTAATGCAATTATTGTATACCATGAAAATTGGTATTTAGATTAGTTAATAATGTAAAGAAATATTAATCATGAATTTAATAACAATGTTGAGACCTTTATTAAACATCTGAATTTCCATATGGCTGTCCTGATGAAACTTTTATCTTTATGCAGGAAAAGACACAAGTTGCTAGCATCTACATCTGTATGCTTGTACCACGTCAAGCGAAGGCCTTTATACGGGAATTCTTACTCAAAAAAAGGAATTACTTTCTACTTTTCCTGAAATAATTGAACAAACTTATATTAATACTATGTTTCATTTGTAAAGTTGAACAAATCTATATATAACTAAAAGTAGAAGAGAAAGTCCACATTGCAACTTAATTCATGTTAAGACTACTTTTCAATAGTAGAATTAGAGCAGTATAAGAAGCAGAGAACAAAATAGTTAGTTTCTACTTTTCAACAATATATATTTAAACGAATTTGTAATTCAAAGATACATAATAATTGATTTAAATTTGCGAATTCAGAAACAGACAGAACAACTAATTAGCAATTTTCAACATAAAAAGCAGAACAAAAATAATCAGATAACTTATTCTGAACAATTAATTGTATGATATAATCATATAACAATTTGGAGGTAAAACGAATTAGCAAGGCAATATCATATTTAAAAAACCTTTTCATATCGTAGAACCAATTCAACCGAGAATATAGTGCCTGAATTAAAACGATCTGGTACTTCCCACAGACGGACAATCCGATGTCTAAATTTACTTGAAAACATATCATTATAGATATATAAGATTGTGTCATACTATAGGAACAATTAAAAGTGATCGATGTATTTACCTCGCATTCCTTCTTTGCATCAAAGATTTGATTATTATTGAAGTCGGGTTTCTATCACAAAACAAAAAATAAATGAGTTTTAAAAAAACAGTCAATTTATGAAATGTATTGGAAATATGCATTTTAAATATGATTCCATAATCGTGATTTCGACTTTACAATTAATAAATTTCGTGCATTCAAATGGAAAACTCTCCATGAAAGTATCCACAGTTATACGGATTAGAAGGCAGACCATTGCAACTAAACTTGATTTACAGTTGTAACCAAAAACAAAATATTCATAAATAATGTGGAAAAGCATAAAAATTCCGTCTATATTGAATATCATAATATGAGGTTAAAACACATTTATGTATATTCATATTTAAAGTTCAAACAACAAAAAGGAATTAGCAACGCAATAACATATTAAAAATATCTTTTCATCCGGTAGAACAAATTCAATCGAGAATATAGAGCCAGGATTAAAACGATTTGGTTTTTCCCACATACGGACAACCCGAACTTTCAACTTCCATTGCATCTTTGAAATGGTTATATCGTTGATGAAATCAAACTTAGCGACAATTTTTTACGTAATCCGTATGTTATGTTGAAATCTTCGTAGAAAATCTCCACCATAAAAATCAAGCGACTGTGGGTAAGGAAGAAATATAAAACTTGTGATTTTAGGAGAATTAGGAAGTAGACTACATCATGGGTTAGATAGTTGCAGAGACAATTTAGGGTTAATTAAACGCTAAAATTTTTAACCTATTTTTGTGGGGTAAAATGTTTACCCACACGTTCAATTATTTTCAGTTATTAATAATTAAAACGTATATAAAATGAGATACGTAAAGGAAATTTGAACAGTTTTTTCCTTTAAGAATAATTAATACTAATATAAAATAAACTCTATATTTGGAAAAGGAAGTTTGAACGGTTTGGGTTGACAACCCACGTTCAATAATGATTTTAAAATATTATAAATTAAAAAGAGAGAAGACTACATTAGCACTTTTAAAATAGGGAATTGAACGGTTTCGAGAACTGAACAGTTTTGTGATTTTGTGGATCGAACAGTTTCAAACTTTTTACCAAAATTTTTCACTGATTTTGTCAACTGAACGATTTTGAAAATTTTGAAAACGGACGATAATTTTCACTAAATAACTTGTCTTTACTATCATAGTAAAAGTTAAATTATATTTCCTTATTAGGATGGTTCCTAATATGTAGGAGAATTGTCTTAATGTAACATGTGTCTTGATAGGAGTTTGCCATGTGGCTTAATGAGAGGCCAATATCCTTGGCTTTTAATAATATATAGATATAGATTGACGTTTATATAAATGTGTTTTTATTGAAAATTGGTGAAACGAAATTCCACGAATCTTGTGGAATGTAACTGTGTGTTAACGGTTTCTTTGACCCAGATCCACTAGTATTGATCTTAGAGATAGGGAAAAGGGAGGAAAAGAAAGGAGTTTCAAGTTTCAACTATATATTGTATTCAATCTTTTTATTTAAGATTCAATCAATCGTTTTGAGTACTAGTTTCCTTTTATGTGTTTCGACACCTCCCACAGCTTTATTTGATGATTAATGACTTATGTGCATGGTCCGTGTTAGTAGAGTCCATCAAATTATAGAGTACTTGGTGTTTAACAAAAGTATAGAAATTTGATTAAAACCAGAAAATAATAGAGAAATCGGGTTACTGATAATCAAGAGACCGAAAAAAGTAATAGGCTTTCAATAATCAAAATGAACAGTAAAGTAAAATTGTATTTCAGTAGGCTTTCAACAGTTGATAGTGTCTACAATTGGTAGAACTTCCTCCTTTTATAGCTAACTCTAGGCAGAAGAATAAAACCTAGGTTTTAATGACATAATTATGAGTAATAAATGACATTAAATAGGTCGTTACACAATCATTCTTATTAAATGCTAATTCTTCAACGTATCAGGTATTTAATGAATGAATTTGGACTTCTTTCTGCCTCCAGATACATGCTTTAAATGCTATTTGACTTGTTGCCTTTGAATGTCTTGAATAGATACGGAACTCGTATATGTTTGCTGTTGGTATCCTTTGTTTTTAGAATTACGTTCCAACCCACTCTAAACAGATACAGGACTCGTAGCTGAATTTTGTCCCGTGTCTAATTTGTATTCTAGTATCTTTTATTTATCCTTTTTTGGAAGGATAACCTTTTGACCTTTCCACGTGTATTGCCACGTCAAAAAAAGCTTTTTCCCCAATACAGATAGTCCCCCCACTTTCCATTTATTTATCACTTAAATACTTGGGAAGTGGATTCTCATTAAAAAGGGAATTTTTGTCACAATAAATGTTATGTCAGTGTTGACGCTTCAATTGTCCCTTCCATTTAATGCATCACATACGTGTCACCTCTTCGCTAGTTCAGTGGTTCTGCAGCCTTTTTCTTCATTATTCGTGAAGTGATGGTTACCTTTATTATTGGCATTTCATCACTACTTTTCCTAGTTCACCAGTTGCTTTCCATACTCCTTCGACTTCTTCTTCTTTAGTTATCCTTTTCACCAAGTGACCCCTCAGTTCTTCCTTCTGTTTTTCTTCTGTAACAACTTGTTAAACAATAGCATCTTCACATTCTAACCCTAGAAAGTTCCAATTCTCGATCAATTTCCCAACACTCCTGCAAGACACAGAAGACGTGGAGCAAATGTCCCTCGTGGTACAAGATCAACACGAGTTGGCACATCCGGTTCTAACATCCCTTCTATTTTCGGCACCTCTTCTAAAGGAGCTTTATCTACCAAACCTTCTTCTAAGGGTAAAGAACATGTTGAACCCCTTCAGGAACCAACGGAAGAAGAAATTGTACTGTCAGATCTATCTTTTGAGCATGACAAAGAATCCCTTTGTGAGCAAATGCTTAAATTGGAAAAAGTTGACCAATACCCCTCTTTAATTACTGAACCGTTGATCCCCATCATCCGAAAAGATTGTCGTTGGAAAGATAGTACTCCCATAGTTATTCTCAACCCTAACCAGAGAATTTCTTCTTATATGCCCGGTTTTTCTTGTGTTTATACTTATCCTTTCACTCTGGGTTTTACCCCTGCTATTGACCCAGTCATTCTCGAATTTTGCCGTTTCTTTAAGATTTGCTTAGCTCAAATTGGTCCCCCTGTTGTGGAGAGTAGTGCCATGCTTAAGGTTCTTATCGACCAAAGCGGATGTGGATTTTACTTTTCCTCATTTGATTCACCTCTATCATCCCAAACTCTTTCGTAATGGAGTTTTTTCATTGTCTGCTAGAGGTAAAGGGGTTTTGATAAACCCTGAGGATATCAATGACCGTGGTTGGTACACACAGTTCGTAAGTGTTCCCACAATTGATTTGGTGGGTGGATCAAACATGCCTTTTCCAGAGAAGTGGAACGTGACACGTAAGTATTTTATTTCTTACCGTGCTATTTTTTATATTTTGATCTTTTATTTTTAAAGCATTTTTTGTTCTACTTTTTGATAGCTGCCATGGGAGATGTTGAACTCGTCCCTGGCTTCCGTGCTTGGGTAGATGCTATTCTGAAGGCCGCACCTATGGAAGCAGTACTTGGAAATCAATTTCTATTAAGCACGGCTGGAGAGTTAAAACTCACGGTATACATGTAGTATTTCTTTTGTATAGAGTAAATTCTCTTTTTTTGTATATCCACTCTTATATCCTTCTTCTTATTAGAATTTTCCAATCGAGTGATGTTAGCTGAAGTAACTAATACCCTTAGAACTTCTTCCCATGCTCCCTTACCTCTAAGGAGGACACGGGATATTCTAATAAAGAGGAAATCATTGGAAGAAGATTCTGACGTTGAAGAAGATGATACCCCTTTGGCAGCTCGTCCTAGGTCTAGGAGGTGTGCGATAGTTTTTGAGGATGATTTTGAAGTTTCTCCTTCTCGTACCTCCGAGCTTGTTAATATTATATCTGATGAAGAAACTACCCCAAACGATACTCCTGAATCCACTCAATGCCTTTTCATTGAAGGCTTTGAGGGTGGTAATTTTTGTCCAGTGTTGGAGGAAACCCTCTTCCAACTTTTATTTCTGTTCCTCCTATTTCTCCAATCACTTCAAGCATTAATTCAGCTACCATTTCCATTCCTATTTCCTTACCAACCTCTGCCCCCGTACCTGTCTCAACCTCTATTAACACTGTTGTTTCCACTTCCTCTACCGTACCTCCTTTTGTACTTCCCTCTTCTTCTGTTAGTCATGTAGAAGAAGGCTCCAACAATAGAAGCACGGCTATGAGGAGTGTTACACTTGAAGTTTCGGCTAACAGGAGTCTTTTGAGGAAATCAGGTGGGCCGGATGTTTGGCTTGAACCCTTAATCGGGGAAGTAAAGAAGAAGAAAATAGACAGTCACAATTGTTTAACTTTAATGAATGACATAGTTCATAGTACCCTGAAGGTATATTTCTTTCCACCTCTTTTTTTAATAAAAATTTTCCTTTTAATTTCTACTTATATTTACCTACCCACCCCCCTTTTTTACAGGCTAATCTTATAGGCACAGAACTTATGGGAAGAATTTCTCTTTTGGAAAAGAAAGATCGTGAAGCTGACCGAGCGATTCTTGAAGCTGAAAAGAAGGCTAGGGAAGCTGACTATAAAGCAAACAGTTGGCAAGTGCAACTGAAGGATGCTCAAAAAAAGATCAAGAATTTACAAGAGAACAATCATAATTTGGAGCAACAAAAACAAACTTTATCTTCTGAATTAGAAGGGGTCAAGGCTTCTTTCAGTAAGGTGGAGAAGGAAAAAGAATGCCAGGAATGTACTTTTTCTGAACAATTATCTAAGTCAAGTGAGATGATCAGAGAACTTAAAGTTCTGTTAAGCAAGAAGGAAGAATATGCGGGAGAATTAGTACAGAACTTATCTCAGGATCAGGCTGATTTGCAAGCTTCTTCTGATAAGGCACGTGCCTTAGAAGACTCTCATGCCTCCCTTGAAGCCCGACATGGAGCCAGAATAAATCTTTCGATGAGGAGTTTGAAGAGTTTGGAAGAGGAAGTCCTTGCCACCCTTAGTTCTACTTTGAATGAAAATCAATCATTAAAAAATAATTTTACCTTGTGGAAAAAGGACTATGCTCTCCTCGAGGAGAGTTTTGATGCAGAGGTGAGCTGGGCTTTCCTGAATTCTCGCCGTGATGCTCTAACGGAGGTTGGTCAAGAAGGTTTTGATTTACAATCAGAGTTAGACAAGGTCCTAAAGACCATTGAGATGACTGAGCAACCACTTGATTTTCCTTCTCCCCCAGATGATACCACCGTGGCTGATGATCCCCCCCAATGATGGAGTTGCTTCTATAGAAGTTGACAATATTGTAAACAAAGCCCCTGAGGATCAGCCAGCAGAAATTGAGGCTCCTGTGGCTTCTGCTTCTCTTAACAGTCCTAATATCCCAACTGTTGCTACTCCCCTAGAAGTTGACTCTGTGCCTGTAATTTCTTCAGATAAGGAGGTTATCCCAACAGCTTCGGAAGAACCAACTCCTTCAAAAACGAGTTGAGAATTAACTTTCAAACTAGTCCCCGGTTTATATTAATGGGGGTTTGTAAAGATTTTCTACTTTATAAAGACTTATTGTTGAATCTTTTTTTAAGTCAAGAAGTTTTATAAGTACTTCTTTGAATATTAATAAGTATTATTTTATTATTAATTAAATAACTTATTTCTGTTGCATTTTAAACGCGCGTGTTATATTAGTGAGTATCTTTTAACTTAAAATCTTGTCACTACTTATGTACATTGCACGCAGATATTAGGCAAAGAACGGCTATGGAGTTCGAGAGTTTAACATTGAAGAAATACTAATACTACCGATACAAGCTAGTAAGATACCATTTATTTGTGGTAGATTAGAAGTTATAACTCTATTTGTGTAAATTTTAAACTGATGATTACGTATCTTTCCTCAAACTAAAGTTGTACTCTTATTCATAGTTGTTTGTACTACCAGTCTTTGGGATAGTTGTATTAAACTCTTTTGGCTATTTATTCATTATCTCCGGCTTCATGTCATAGTAGTAACTTGTACTATTGGGCTTACCTAACGAGTCGAGTTAGATGTTATCATGACTTAGTATGATTTTGGGCCGTGACACTTTCTTTTTACAAAAAAAGAACATAGTTTTATTTAAGTGAATTATCATATCTTCACGATTTTACTAAAGTTTATTATCGTATATATCTTTCTTGTGTAGGAAGTGAATAAGTCCATTTATTTAGTTTTGCGGTTTGATATTTTTTGCACTTATTACACCTGCTCAACTAGATTTAGATATATAGATACTTAGCTCTATACTAAGAATTTCAAATTCTACAAATTCTATGAATAACAACAACAACAAACCCAATGTATTCCCATAAATGGGATTTTGGGAAGGGTAATGTGTACGAAGACCTTATCCCTACCTTATAAAGATAAAGAGGATATTTTCGATAAACCCTCGGCTCAAGAAGCAGTGGAGATAAAATAACAAGTAGCAAACAAAAGTAACAATAATAAATATTATTTAATTAGTAATTAGTAATTTTAATTCAAATTCTTAATTTAATTATATTTATTAGGCACCCTTCTAATTTTAAGAAGTAATTAATAGAAGTACAATTGTTATATACTAAGTATGTCCGCTTGAGATAATTTTATCTATATTAATTGAACTTTTGTGTTTGTTACCTAAAAGTCAACTTTTTATTTTGTTACAAAAAAATCATTCAACATTGTGTTCATTACACAAAAGTCACTTTTCTTTCTGTTGTTACACAAGAAAAGTTGACCTTCATATTTATGTAATACCTTCTATATTATATACTATATAATATATTTTTAACAATATATTTTATTTATAAATAAAATAACTTAATATTATTTTATTTATTATTTTTATAATATATTCATATATTTAATTTTTTTTTTCTTAACTTTAATTTTCAAGAACAATTAATAGCGTTACAAAGGAACTTTATTTATCAATTGTTTTTAATTTAATTGACCGACCAAAGTTGGTCATTAAATTTCTACCAACTTTGGTCGGTATGCCCATCCGACCTTCAAAATACCAACCACACGATAATGATCGCGATTTGGATGGTTATAGGCCATTACCGACCAATATTGGTCGATTGGTTTGGATATTTTTTTCGAATTTCTTGTAGTGTAATTTCTCAAATAACCAATTTCCTACGTAATTCCCCAAAAGAATATTATCGGCTAAATTCGCATGTAGTACCTAGGAATTTTCCTTCAGATTAACATATGATTTGTTCATCATTTTCTTTGTTTCTTTACCTGCGAATTTTCTCACGGAAATGTACCTGTCGATTTATGTCTCTACTAATATATATTAAAGTTACTGACAATTTTAATATCGTAGAATATATTTTGAAGGTTAATGTTAAGAAAAATTTAAATATATTATAAAAATATAAACAAAATAATATTAAGTTATTTTATTTATAAATAAAATACATAGTTAAAACTAAATTTATAGTATATAATATAGAAGGTATTTAAATAAATATAAAGATTTATATAATATTAAGGGCATAATAAATTTTTCAAGTAAAAATATGACTTTTGTGGTAACTAAAGCAAAGTAAAATAATTTTTGTATAACAAAAAAAAAAGTGACTTTGTGGAATGAACACAAAGTTGAATGATTTTTACTAAAAAAAAAAAGTAATTGGATAACAAACACAAAAATTTAATGACCATGGGTAAAATTAATTAATGTCCTATTATGTGACGCATTTTAATCTTTTTGTCTATTCCAAGAAAATAGTATATTGTATATATAAAAATAATATAATTTTAGGCTTTTCATTTAATCTTAATAAAATGATATTGTAGCCACAAAAATATTTGTTGCATACTTTAAATAGAAGTTTTAAAAGTCTATATTTATCTCTTCCTTCAAAATTTCTTATATCAAATCTGTCACATAAACTGGAACGAGCAGTGTACAAGTCGATTTTGATAAGGCAAGCAACTAAAATCACAACCTCCATAAATTGCATAATTTTCTTGCATAGAATTCTTAAAATAAAAATACATGATTGGATATATGTTCATGTGAAGTAGGGAGAAAGGGGGATAATAGTTGGGACAAGTGGAATGCAGACTCAGCAGCAACCTTTAGAAAGTAGAGTGGCTGGATCAAAATGTGTCAACTTGCCCAAATTGCATACTCTTTTCTAATTTCAATCATATAGTGCATACTGACAACATTGATTTAGTCAGCTAAATCAGCCACAACTTATAGTGTCTTTTAGTGCCAAAAAATTAAAATGGATCCCACAAACTTTCCACTAATTTATACATGCACGAGGCAATAGGACTTAGGGCGGATTCATAATTATGAGTTTACCAATTATGGGGTCTAAGCGTTCTATATATTCAATAGATTTAGAACTCTAGCTCTACTCTGGCGTTTTCCGTTTTGCCTTTAATAAATGGAAAAATCCTTCATTAGTCTAAACTTTGTAGGGGTTGTGGCTCTTCAAATATTCTTTGATCACGACTCGCGGAAAAAAGAAAGTAAAAAAAAAGGAGGAACGAATAATTAATCAATAACCGAAAGATTACATCCAATTTATCGCTTGCATTATACAATACCCAAAGATTCGAGCATTGAAAGAACCTCACCCTGCTTTAGCAGTTGAAATGAACCAGAACCAGATTATTATATATTTAGAGCTGTCAATTTAAATTATCATCTTAGAAGAAATTAGATAATGATTTGTAAGTTCAAATATAGTTTGTTTCTCACTTAGTGTTAGGTATCTGCTTTGGGGCTTGATTAATCGGAGAAATTTAAAAATAGCCGGATTTATCACTGGTCGTTGAAAAACAACAAAGTTTCAAAAGTTATTGAAATTTAGCCACTTAAATCTAAGCGAAAATACTGTTCAAAATCCGGAAAAATACACCCGCAAATTTTACGGGAGTTCCAGGAGGGTTACTGGACGTGGGGCCAACGGGTATCTATCTCGGAGGTTCCCGTTTAGACCCGCGTTTCCCGCAATCTCTTCTAGTGTAGGTGTGAGTTCAAAATCTGAAAATCGGAATACATTACGAGTTGGTATGTGAGATTTTGATCAGGGGGGGTCGGAATAAAATTCCGGGAGTTTCATTAGCTCCATTAGGCGGTTTTGGATGTGCGAGTAAAATTTCAGGTCATTTGGAGATGTTTTGTTCGGGTTTTTGATCGAATGTGTGTTATCTTGGAACTCCCGCAAATTTTAAGGGAGTTCAAGCATAATTATGCTGGTACTACTGCAAATTTTTACGGGAGTTCCAGCAAGTATAATTGCCGGTATAATATACATTAGAGTTTGGAGCACTAGTTCTCTAGTCTCTCGCAAATTTTACAGGAGTTAGCAAAGTATATCGGTCCAGCATAATATGCAGGAGTTCGTACACAAATGTACCAGAACTCCCGTATATTTTACTGAATCAGTCCCTGTTGCAGCAAAATGGCAGCTATTTTTTATTGATTTGGTAAACGCTGACCAGTGTAAAAACTGGCTATACCATGATATTTTAACGAATTTATGCCGCACATCAGGCCCATTAAAGAAAAACGATTGAAGATGAGATATCCGGTTAAGAGTGAAGAGATTTTTTTATTCTACCATTACCGGTCAATTCATATTTAATTATATAGATCATGGCAGTAAAATATGTAAACCACGCAGGAAATGAATTATGTATGCATTCAAGAAAACGGAGGCAAATTGATAAACTTTAGTCGATTTCATTGGTAAAGTCTGAAAGCAATACAGAGAGAGTAGGCCTAATTGCCAAGTAATAACTACTCAAGATTAACATCACAAAATCAAAATCCAAGATCGACACTCTTGAACTGTTCAACCCCATATCTGATATCGCTGTTTCTGGGAATAGTCATTAGCAGTAATATTGTCAGTTCCATATTTACCCCGAGACGGTACTGAACCAAGCCCATAGGGGTACAAGCTGCTGTTATAAGACGATCCAAACGCCATTAAAGATCCATCATTTGAGTTCTGAAACGGGTTGTTAACCGCCAAAGAAGATAGAGATTTATTATTATTGTTGTTGTTGCTGCCGTTTAGATTGTTGTCGGACAAGTCCATGTTGGTGAGATTGACAGTAGTAATGTCATGGATGCTAGGTCTCCTCTTATCTTTCCCTCCTGAAAGCTGTCTCAAATAGTATTTTTGAGCATGACTCGCCACTTGTGTTGGCGTTTTTGAGATCACAAAATTCCTTGATATGTTCCTCCAATCCCCTTTCCCATGCTTGTCCAGTCCCATCAGAAACCGCCTATAACACCATTGTTTGTTAACATCAAAACCAACAATGAGCTTAAACTCGTATGTGTTAGGATCGAAGAATCAGGTATCATGCGGAAGCTAGCAAAATAAATATTGAACGGCGATAAATCACACATCAAAAGAGAAATCTACCAAAAGGGATACAAATATTTAATATGGTTCGGTCAACTGATCTACGTCCACAACCGAGATGAGCAATCCACTATATAAAAAAAGAATACAAAATATCGAGAGAACAACCTCACGAAGAGGCAAACACAAGTGACACACTTACACTTGTCCCGTAAAATTCTCCCCCTAAACACGACTCTCAAATCCTATATGACTATATTGTGGATGCTGCTGAATGAGAACGGAGGACCCTCAATTTATAAAAGTCCGAACATTTTCCTACAAGAAAAAGAACTAGCCAAATATTGGAGATTTATAATTTCCTTTTACAAAATGGAAAACACAATTAAGGTAACTATATTGTCATTTTCCTTCAACAAATAGAAAAATCAAATATGATAAGAAAATTAAGACAAACATCTATCTATGACGGTTTAAAAAAAAATTTTGGTTAGCCTTATCGACTGTAACTGGTCATTTACCAAGCTATGGATACTATACTATGTGATCAGAATTGAAATTGGCTCTAAATTTACATGTAGGATCAGTTACACAACATGAAATTGGAAACAATAGATACTAAAATTATAAAAAGCAATTTAAAAAAGGTACTGCACCTGTGTTCTTCCTCGGTCCATGGGACACCTTTTTTTCTTTCTTGATCATAACATCTGCCTCTCTTTTTAAACGATTGAACACTGCGATGATGATGATAACGATGATCATCGACCAAATCAAGCATAAAAGAGGAGGTGAAATATGTAGGAGGAACTGGGAACAAGCCAGCTTCTATGTCACTAACATCTGCTGCTAATTCTTTGTACTGTTTCATGACATCATAAACTGTTTTTCCAGGTATCAAATCAGCAACCTTAAACCATCTATTGGGAGTTGTCTCATCGTATATTGCAAGTGCACTTTCAAACTTCTTGTTCTCTTCTTGTGTCCATTCACTGCTTTTCCTCTGTTCCATCATCATCCAGCTTGAATTTGGTATAAGCGAAGTAGGCGACAAAGTTTCCATTTTCTTTTTCACAATTTCAATATCCACAATTTGCTTATTAAGACTTAAATTCAGAATCATATAGTGGGAATTTGAATACCCATTTGAAATAAATAGGAAAAAGCAACTGATTTTACTACTCAGGCATAATAGACCTTCCCAATGAGTAGAGAGAAAAATAGTAGCAAATTGAAGCTTAGAACTGAAGAGACTATGAGAAAACAGGGGAAAGAAGCTTAACAGATGAAGTAAACGAAGAAGTGGTTGTGTTTGCTATTTTTGGAAGCCAAAGGGGAGATTGAAAGACAAAAATAACCAATGGGGTTGGCAGTGAAAGTGTTGTGTATATTAGTGTGAGAGAGTGGAACTAAAATAAGAAAAAGATAATGAGATACGTCAAGCAATACGAGTTGTTGAACAGTGATTGGATTTGCAATACATGTTAAACGTATATTTCTTATTTAGTTTACTAATCCATTATGATTAAACAATTGGTTTTAAGGTTAGTGTGGCCGTGTGGGCTGCTACCAAATGTGTTGCTTTCCCAATCATATTCTCTTTTTTAATGACACCTCAAAGATAAACATCTCTTTTCTCACTTATTTTTTTCTCCTTGTGGGTACTGACTTCTTTTTCTTTTTTTTCTTTTTTTTTTATTGTTAAGTATTATTGTATACCTTTTAATTTATGATTTCATGTATAGTTATTTGTTTATGTATTTTTTATTGAAGTCACTAATGCTCTTTTATTTTTCCTTTTCTTTTTCTTTTCTTTCTCTTCTCTTTCACTTGAGCCGAGGGTCGATTGGAAATAGCATCTCTGTCATTTCGGGTAGAAGTAACGCTTGTATACATATTACCCTCCACATACCTTACTTTGTGGGAATACAATGGGTGGGTAGTTGTTGTTGTTTCTAATTCTTCGTTCACTCGCTTGAAGTAAAAGAGATATCGAGCGTGTTTGCATAGTAAACTCTCTTTATTTGTTTTTACTATACTTTATAGGCACATACTCTTACTCTGCCTTAAAAGTAGAGTTGCCTTTTTTTTATAACTATGCGTAATGTGTGTATCTTATCTCACTGATCATAATTTATTTAAAAATTATATCTAATTATAACATAAAATTTTAAGTTACTGAAGATAATTATGTTGATGGTGTATAACTAACTCAATAAAAAAAGAAACTGCTTCGTAGAAGTTTTCAATTATCAATAAACAATTTAACTAATAATAATCATCTTTATAATTTCTTAACTTCACTTTCGCATGTTTTCTTGCTTCCTTTTCAATTTCAGCTAGAACATATAACTACTTGAAAATCCAAATATTGTTGAAGGATAGAACTTAAAAAATATAAGTATGCTACTGTCACGATCCCAGTTCACCCTCTGTGCACTGTCATGACGATACCTAGTCCTTACCACTAGGTAAGCCTAACAATGCGGAACATAAACAAAACGTGCGAAAGAAATAATCAAAAGCCAAAAATAACCGGAATAGACGAAATATAAAATGTCGCTCGGCATACACAATACTTAACTCCTCAAAACCAATACATACTCCCAAAATTCGAAAACTCATGAATCACAAACTAAGAAATACTACATACTCTAACTCCAAAAATTTGCCAAACCCGAGTCTCGGGCCCACGTCTCGAACTCGATAAAAATCACATCACCGAAATCCCCATCCCCCCACGAGTTTATTCATAACAAGAACACTAAAATCGGAGTTCAATTGACCCATCAAATCCTCATTTAAAATATCTTAATCCCAAGCCCTAATTATCCTATTTTGAGCTTATGCTTCTAAGATTTGTAAAGTAGATTTCACAATAGAATCGAGTTTTAAGTCCAAGATTCTTATCTTCAAACATTTTTCCTCAAATTCCTCTTCAATCTCCTTCAAAGAGCTCCAAAAATGACCTACTGTGGAGGAAATAAACCCCACATTGCGGACAAGACGAGTTTAAAAACATTCTGCCCAGGTCTTAATTTCCTTCTTCGAATGCGGTCAAAGACTCGCGTTCGCAAAGCATAAAAATAACGTTGACCAAAATCCTCTTATGTGAATGCTGCACAACCCACGCGAACGCGATGATCTTCTCCAGATGAACCTTCGCGAACGCGATCCTCCCATCATGAACGCGACGGGTTAATTCCCATTGAAGCTCGACCTTTCAATTCCTTCTATGTGAACGCGACTATACGTCCGCGAACGCGATGCACAACCTCACAGCCCTTCGTGAATGCGTGACCTGCCTTCCGAACGCGAAGGCTAAATTTCCACCTTCCACAACATATTCTTCGCGAATGCAAGGGCCCACTCGCAAACGCGAGGAGTTAAATTTCTGTAACACCTGAAACCATTTTCTGTAATTTTCCTTAGCTTAAAATGATCCGGTCAACCCTCTGAAACTCACATGAGACCCTCGGGACCTCAACCAAACACACCAACATATCCTAATAACTTATCCAAACTTGTTTCAATCATCAAAACGCTTCAAACAACATCAAATCAACCAAAACACATTGGATTCAAGCTTAAGTTTCTAAAAATCTCTCGAATTCCGTTTTTGATGAAAAATCCAACCAAACCACGTCCAAATGACCTGAAATTTTGCACACATATCCCAAATGACATAACGAAGCTACTACAACTCTCCGAATTCCACTCCGACCATTATCAAAATCTCACTTATCAACCGGAAATTGCAAATATATCAACTTTGCCAATTCAAGCCTAAATCTACTCCGGACTCCCAAATCTCATCCTGATTGTGCTCCTAAGTCACAAATCGCCTCCCGAAGCTAACCGAACCATCGTAACTCACATTCAATCCCTCTAACACATAAGTTAATATTTGGTTGACCTTTTCCAACTTAAGCTTCCTTAAGAGATACTAAGTGTCTTAAACCTTACCAAAATCATTTCGGACTCGATTCAATTAACTCGATACGACAAAACACGGATAACAAAGCATGAAGAAGCAAAAATAGGGGAAACGGAGTGGTAACTCTTTATACGACTGGCCGGATCATCAAATCATCCCCAATTTAAATAAACGTTCGTCCTCGAATGAGTCAAGAAACATACCTGAAGCCTCAAATAGGAGAGGATATCTGCTCTGCATCTCCTGCTCGGTTTCCCAGGTAGCCTCCTCCACGGGCCGACCTCTCCACTGCACCTTCGCTGAAGCTATATCCTTTGACCTCAACTTTCGAACCTGACGACCCAATATTTACCGACTCCACATCATAAGTCAAATCATCATCCAACTAAACTGTGTTGAAGTAGAGAACATAAGATGGATCCCTAATATACTTTCGGAGCATAGAAACATGAAATACCGGATGCACACTCGACAAGCTGGGTGGCAAAGCAAGCTCATAAGTCACCTTCCCAATCCTCCGGAGTACCTCAAAAGGCCCAATGAACCATGGATGAAGTAACCAACAGAACCTTCTCACCAACCATGTACGACATATCTCGCACCTTCTTGTCAGCATAAATCTTTTGCCTCGACTGTGCTATATGGAGCCTCTCATAAATCACTTTCACCTTCTCCAATGTATCATGTACTAAATCTATCCCCAATAGCCTAGCCTCACCGGGCTCGAGCCAACCTACAGGAGATCTACACCACATCCCATACAAAGCCTCATATGGAGCCATCTGAATACTCGACTGATAGCAATTGTTATAAGCAAACTCTGTGAGCGGTAGAAACTCATCCCATGACCCTACGAAATCAATAACACAAGCATGCAACATGTCCTCTAGTATCTGAATAGTACACTCGGACTGCCCGTCCATTTGAGAATGAAAAGTTGTGCTCAACTCAACCTGAGTACCCAACTCTCGTTGAACAGACTTCCAAAACTGGAAAGTAAACTGAGTGCCCCTATTTGAAATGATGGAAATGGGGACACCATGCAAATAAACAATTTTCCGGATATAGATTCCTGCCAACCGCTCTAAAGAATAGGTAGTACAAATAGGAATGAAGTTCACGGACTTGGTCAGCCGATCCATAATCACCCAAATAGCATCGAACTTCTTTAAAGTTCGTGAAAGTCAAACAACAAAGTCCATAGTGATCCTCTCTCACTTTCACTCTGGAATATCCATCCACTAGAGCATGCCACCCAGTCTCTGATGCTTATATTTCACCTGCTAACAATTGAGATACCGAGCTACAAATCCCATAATGTCTTTCTTTGTTCTTCTCCACTAATAGTGCTGCCTCAAATCCTAATACAACTTCGCAGCACCCGGATGAATGGAATACCGCAATCTATGGGCCTCCTCCAGAATCAACTCCCGAAGCCCATCCATATTGGGCACAGAAATACGGCCCTACATCCACAACCCTCCATCATCACCAATGATCATATCTCTGCATTATCATGCTGAAATTTGTCCCTAAGGAAAAGCAAATATGGATCATCATACTGGTACTCCCTGATGCGATCATATAAAGAATACCGAGAAACCACACAAGCCAACACTCGACTGGGATTCGAAATGTCAAACCTCATGAACCGTTTGGCCAAGGATTGAACATCAACTGCAAGTGGTCTCTCCCTAACTGGAATATATTCCAAACTCTCCATACTCACCGCATTTCGGCTCAAAGCATCTGCCACCACGTTGGCCTTTCCCTGACGGTACAATATAGCGATATCATAATCCTTAAACAACTCTAACCACCTCCAATGTCTCAAATTAAGATCTTTTTGCTTGAACAAGTGCTGAAGACTATGATGATCGGTGAACACCTCATAGGATACGCCATACAAGTAATGCCTCCAAATCTTCAATGCGTGAACTATGGCAGCCAACTCCAAATCATGAACAGGGTAGTTCTTCTCATAGGGCTTCAATTGACGAGAAACATAAGCAATAACTCTACCATTCTACATCAACACACAACCAATCCCTACTCTCAAAGCATCACAATATACGGTATATGAACCTAAAGTTGATTGTAAAACCAACACTGGATATGTGGTCAAGGCTGTCTTGAGCTTTTGAAAGCTCTCATCACACTTGTCCGACCATACAAATGAAGCACCCTTCTAAGTCAACTTGGCCAAGGGCGATGTGATATATGAGAATCCCTGAACAAACCGACGATAATAGCCTGTCAAACCAAGAAAACTGTGAATCTCCCTAGTTGAGGACAGTCTGGGCCAACTCTAAACGGCCTATATTTTCTTTGGATCAACCTGAATACCCTTACTAGACACCATATCTCCCAAGAAAACTGCGAATATCCCTAGCTGAGGACAGTCTGGGTCGTTTATGTTAGGGTTTTAATTTGGTGAGGTTGATGACATGAAATCTGACATGGATAAAATTGATGGAGTCACTGCCACAGTGGGGGGACGTTAGGGTTAGCGATAATTTTGCAAAATTTATTAACGGTATGGACGAGAATGGCCGAAAAGTGCTTTTCCCTAAATTAAATAGTTAATTTAGGACATTAGTTTGAATAAGAGAAACAGAATTATAGCTAGGAAAACACAATGTAGTTCGACTTCATTAGGTCCAGCACTAAAATTAGTGCACTGCAATTGGTCGCAAATGGTAAGACCATAATAATAAAGAAAAAAAGAATGAAAAACTCTTGCTCATAGTGAATATATTCAAGTTAAGATTTATTCTAATTTTATAATATAATTTATTAGGCTTTCTTTTCCGTATCAGCAACAACAAAAAAATACACACACACGCACAACTCTCGAGAATTTAAAGGTTTTTTCTGAATTTTTCCTTAGATAGTTATATATTCTTGAGTTTATTATGGGAGATACAAACATGAACCAATTGACAGAAGACATATTTTCTCCTCATGAGCAAAATGCAAAATTATCGAGTAAATTGAGTTAAATATGAAGAAGTTATACCTCAACAACTCAACATTGTGATTGACAAAATTTTCATAATTAGATCCAATTTAATATGTTATGATATATGTGCAAACAAATTAAAAGCGGTAGCCAATAATCTTTATTATCTTTCTGTTATCCCCAATTTTTAAAATAACTTTGTCACATCCAACAAGAGGAGGAAAAAAAAAAAGCAAACTCCAAATTAGTGACTTGAAAATATAGTCTCACCAAAATCAATAGCAAACATACATGATGGTAACTACAAATATGAACCAATGTCTATTTTTTTTTTAAATGAAATATCAAACAAAGCACAACGAATTAAATCACCCAAAATAGGTTAAGGACAAAACAAGTAAATACTTTAAGCAATAAACTGACATTAACGATAAATGGGTTTCATTTAAGCGAAGAGAAGACCGTAGATGCCAATATTCTTTGAAAGATCATATTTGAGTTTTACCACCTATTTATATATTTAAGATGAAGACTCTAGAATAACTTGGATGCTATTATTTCAGTATCTTCTTAATATCCTTTTGAATCTTGGCATTAAAAAGTCAGTGCTCAGTTAGAATTCTTTTCTATTTTTAGTACATTTTCTCCCAATATAGCATACCTATTTTTGTTAAATTACTGGACAAAAAATGTTAAAGGCACTAAGTAGCAAAAAGTTAGAATTAATAATTAACGGTATAACCGAAGAATAATCTAAGTAATATTTTATGTGGTTAATGAACCGAAGCTAAATAGGCCCTAATGCAATAAATGGCAAGTAAATAAGTACGATACAAACTTAAATTTCAAATACAGGATATTTTTAAATATTAGGAATTTGTAAATAAGGAAAATTAAATAAGCATAATTTTAGTTGATTTTAAATTTCTAAAAAATAAAAATCAATATAATACTATTTTGTCAAGTGTGTACTTTAGTTTTAAAGGGTAAAAAAGACCAATGATATTTCGTCAAAGGTCTTCGTGCTTCAAATATAAATAAAATGTAGACAGATAGAATTCTTAAATCTTTAAGTTAATCGCTTAAAATTATGTTGAATTTAAGATGAGTTCGTTCACTTCGCAGTGTCACTTCACTGAAAGTTATATATGGCCAATGAAGTCAATTAATTGTACCAATAGATTTAGAGCTGACGATAAAATCAAAGGAGCGCCTGTAGCTCAGTGGATAGAGCGTCTGTTTCCTAAGCAGAAGGTCGTAGGTTCGACCCCTACCTGGCGCGTTAGTTTTTTTGTTACATCTTTCCTAACTTGGCCTTTTCTTTTCTGCGCAGAACCATTGCCCTATAATCGCCTGTTTATTAGGAAAAATGTTTGGAGTCCAATTTATTTTCGATTTTTTCTCCTCTTTATCGAGTAATCTATTAGAACGAAACGTTTCACATTTTTATGTAGAGTACATATGCATAGATATGAATGATCGATATTTCGAGTCCAATTTGCTTATAAATTCAACCTCTTCAAACATAGGTAAGATAATTGTAATATATCTGCTCAGGTCTATTACGAGATCTAAGGGCCAGCCAGTGGCGGAGCCAGAACCTTCATGAAGGGTGTTCAAAAAAAAAAATTGTAGCTACTGGAATTAAACTCTTGACCTTATGTAAATTTTGAACACCCTTGACCACTAAACTATACTTTTGGATAGTGTTAAGGGTGTTCAAAACTTAATATATAGAGATAAAAAATAGATTTTACCTTATATATACAGTGTAATTTTTTGGCGAAGGGTGTTCGGGTGAACACCCTTGTGCCGGGCTAAATCCGCCCCTGGGGCCAGCCAGACCTGAACATTTAAAAGGTATTTGGATGCACGAAACATTCTATAATCATTTGCGGCAGGTCGCACAACCTACCCTGATGCAATTATGCTGCTAATTGTACAGTTCAAATCCTGACTAGTAGGTTACATGAAAACAACTTTATTGCCGCTCCAAGGCTCCGCAGATATATTGTATTCACTAAGCCCCTAGTAGAGTTTTTTAAATTATACGGATGTAAGTGGCTTATTTTGGTACAAACAGCAGCTAGATTTTATGTGAGATTCCCTCGAGCATCTAGCATCAAACAAGGCTTTTAAGATACATTACACTATACATGGTAGTCAATCACAAAAAATAATCAAGATTGAAGGTGTGTTTCACCAAAAGACTCAGAGACTTCTCCTCGTACATCTTCGATGTATTCAAAACGATCAAACTTGTGGTGCTAAACATTTTATTAGTTGAACGTCACAACTGACTTCTGTGAAGCTTTCATTTCCAGTTGGTATGTCAATTTGGTGAAATTTTGTTTAGCATTTTGGAAGATCACTTGGAGGAGGTAAGATTGATTGATTAGGACCTCTTCCATTTTCAACCAAAAATGCCATCTTTAATCCCCATGTTGTATGAACCTCCAAATGACAGTGCATAAACCAAACACCTACATATCAAAATTACAGATTACAAACAAATGAAAGCCACTCCAAAAGGACAAATAATTATCCATAAAAACGAAAGTAAAAAGGAAATTTTACCAGGATTATCTGCTCGGAATCTAATGGCAGTCCATCCAGCAGTTGGTACACTCATAGTATTCCTTTCAACAGGATCCACTAGGTTGAACTTCTTTGGATCTTTTTTAGGATCATAATTTCCAACTCCTTTCCCAATTACAAAGAAATTAAATCCGTGTAGATGTGTTGGATGGCTTTCTGGTGCTATGATAGAAGTTCCTTGGAGCACTACCTGGACAGTTGAATTAAATTCAACTTTGTAAACTTTTGTACCATTTTGAGTCTGCAAATTTGTTGGTGGAGTGCCAGTATAGTTGAAAGGTATAGCTGGATTTCCAGGGAAATCCGCGGTATAGACACCACTTATGTTATAGTAATGTGCTTGTAGGATAGCAGTAGTAGGCATGACAAATGTAACATTATTGATAGCTGCCACAACTCTGCTTCCATTTTGGCATGTAAAACAAGGATTAACACCGATACCCATAGTTAGAAGCAACGAATGATCAATTGTCAATGGGACATTAGCAGGGTATTTTTTCGAGTTCAGGCTCCTCAGGGAGTCTACAAAAATGTTGGTTACTGGGGTGGCATTTCGAGAGGGAATGGTAGTGAGAGCAGTAGGAGAAAGTGCATCAGTTCCTTGATAGTGGACCGTTCCAGTTGCAGTTAGATTATCAGTGGCTACTATGGTGTCCATAAAAGGAGATACCGCTATTAAGTACTTGCCAGCAGTCTGATCAGCAGTGAGAATGGCATTTGTCGTCTGTCCTGGAGCGATGAAAATGATGTCGGTCTTAAAGGGTTTAACATAAGATGCATCAACCTCAACAACAGTCAAATTGTGCCCTGCAATCTTGAAAAAGAGATCTTCGTTCAACGCTGCATTAATAATACGGAGCAAGTAGGTCTTGCCACTCTCCACATGTAGGGTGTAACCTGCATATTAACCATAATCCCCATCAGCAGATATCATTTTGATCCTTCATCAGGCCATTAAGTGCATATAATCTTTTATCTTTAGTACACTACACCATCATAGTTTGAACTTAATACGATGGAAGATCTTCCTGAATTGTTTGTCCTGTATAATTTTCATGCAAACACAGGAATATCACTAAATGTATTTGATTAATATCTATTGTTTTTCCTGAAAAGGTGTTTTGCTGTAGTACTTATCCAGTTCAAACATAAAGTATAGTACCCTTTGAAGGACAATTTGGTGCAGGTCCAGGATGACTATTGATGGTGTGTGCATCTGATACACTGGGAGCCACTCCCATTTTCATGGCTTGATTGATTACTGCCTCAACATCTGAATTCCACCATTCTCCTGCAATTCAAGACTTGCATTATTAAATTGTCCCTTATGTTTAAATAAATAGCATGGATCTTTTGCTTTTCTACATATCTTAGCTACAAGCAGAGACCATAGCAAACTGGAGTAAAAGGAATTTAATGTTACCTAATATTAAAATTTCTTCCTTTTGTGTCTTGGGGAATGGATAAGGAACGCGTCGTTTGGGCAAGATGATGATGGCACCATGTACCGTTGCCCTTTGCCAGTTGATATGTGCATGCCAAAGAAGGGTCCCTCTTTGCCCAGTGAGGGTGAAGTTATAGAGATAGCTTTGACCTGTCTGTATTGGGCACTGAGTAATATATGCTGGCCCGTCGGACCATCCTGTCCGATGTTGTCTCACTCCATGCCTGAAATTTTCCCAATTATGAATTTAGCATCACATTACGACCTTCTTGTTTGATTATGTCATATTTATATGATCGTCAGTTCTTGTTTTTTCCCATTTAAGATGGGTAAAATAGTTGATTTATCATACCAATGGATGGTAACATTGTCTTGGACATGGTTGACAACCCTTACAACCACTGTATCATCTTCTCTAGCATAGAGAGTTGGTCCTGGAAATTTTCCATTTACAGTGATAATGGGCTTAGTTGCACACAATCTTGTCGCATTTTTCTTCACCACCTACATAAAGTAGAGCATAATGCTGAAAATTTATCTTCGTGCCCAAATTTTAAGTTTGAATTTCCTAGTTGCTGATCATTTTAACAGAGTATGGTAATTAATACGTGCACTTACAGTGAACTTGTAATGACGAACAATCGACTCGACAAATGCAGGAAAAAATGAAGTTGCAAGAGCCACCAGAATAACAGCTCGAATCAAAGATGCCATGTTTTCGTCAAGTGTCACTCCTTTAACATAGAAAATTGACCAAGATGACATTATAAAGGAATAGAGTCTATTGATGCTACGTCGTTTTACCTGGTTAGGTGAGTGAACAAGTCCAGGTATGCATTTTCTTGCATATTACATAAAGTAGTCTTTTGATATTTGAATCCAGGCTCCTTTGAAATCACTAATTCTTGTGTGAAATCATACCATCACAGAGTACGTATATATTTGGGTCAAATTCGTGGTTGATTGCTCAACTATTTTCGTCATTTTGCATTTAAGCAGAAGCAATCTTGAAATTGAGTTTTGAATGTGGATAGTTACTTGGAGAACGATTAAGGAAAGCAACTTTAGTTTGTATTTCATCTTAAACAGTAGACAAGATCAGAACCCTTGTATTCTTTATATATTACTACAATAGCCTCAACTGAAGCTAGTATTTTTTGACACTATAACGTGAAAAATTACTAATTTTTCAACAAATATTAAATCCTAAACCCATAATTTCAGAAGTACAAATTCAGTTTAAGAACCTTAAAAGTTGAACCGGTCAAATTCAAAATTTGTAGTTATACTGCATAGAAGATGGTGAAATGAAACTACACAATGGTATGTAAATACTATTTCATCTAGAAGATTGTTAATGATGTAGAAGTCTATTAGTTGAGAAATAGTTTTCATTGATTAGGAAAATCCTTCTACATTTGCTAAATGCTCTAAATGAGGATTTGCTGGAAAATTAGATGTGTAATACAGTAACAGCTCATCCCTTAGAGAGTGAGACATTGTATTGTGTCTATGTAGCGATTAGGACATAAACACTCAACTTTGGCACAATTAGTTCAAATTCTTTCAAAAGCGAATGCTTTGGAACATACTATTCTTGTAGCAGCCACCGTTTCGGATCCTGCTCCTCTACAATTTTTGGCCCCATATTCTGGGTGTGCCATGGGGGAATGTTTTCGCTATAATGAAATGTACGCATTAATAATCTATGATGATCTTAGTAAACAAGCCGTAGCATATCAACAAATGTGCCGACCACAAAATCACCTTTTGTTCTCCTCACTATCATTTTTAATGAAACAGAATAAAATTGGTAGACAAGCTACAGAAACTCTCTATCTTCGTCTTTTCTACACGATAAATATAGATGTGAAAAAACACAAAAAATTTAACAATTATTAAATTCTGAACTGTAAGTTCAACAGTAAAATGAATTCAGTGAACGAAAGGCATTTGTATCTTTTTTGGAGTTGTCCATGCATAGGGAACTAGCTGGAACTGGTTAATATTAAACTTAAATCATTGAATAATTATAGCCCAGATGCTAATGCAGATTAGATTATTTTAGGCTCAGAATAGTCTCCAGTACACTCACTTTTGAGAGGATGCATCAACAGCAAACTTAATTCTATTAATACAGGACATATAGAAATCCCAATTAATCTATAATTGTGTCCTCTGATGCACATTCCAGTTGATTTATTTCAAATGTCCAGTTGACAAGAGTTGTATTATCTTCATAATCAAAGAGTTTTAGTGAATTTGTTGATCCATCAAGACCTACATTGCTTGCTTCCATTTCGTAAACATAACTATGTGATGAAATGTCCATAGAAATTAGTTTTTCTTTAATCCAGGACCTGTCTCCATCATTTTGAGGGAACATGAAACCAGAAACTAGCCGAACGTAGCCTGGAATTCCTTCTTCTCCAGCTAAATCAGTGCATCTTTCCACCATTGGCATCCATTCAGACAGTCTACTACTTTGTGATACTAGGTTCCACACTTGGTCTATTGGAGCCTCTACTAATCCTCCAACTGATCCGCGCCATTTTTCGTTTTCTCCCTCGTTCTTCTGTAGAAAATTGGAACAGTTAACATATGAACTTTAACTACTATTAAGTACTATATAGAAACAAGAAATAGAATAACAACAAACTCAACAGAGAAATTAATAAGAGACTGCTGTTTAAAAGAATTATGTTACCCTCCCCAGACCCCACCCTGCTATATCGGGCAGGGGTAAGGCTTGCGTACATATTACCCTCCCCAGACCCCACCCTGTAGGATTATACTGGGTAGTTGTTGTTGTTGTTTAAAAGAATTAAAGAAAGACTGAACCTGATATTCCTTACTGAAAAGAAAATTCAAACTATATGGTTTTTCTTTCTCCCACAGTTAAATATTTGGAATTAAGGGACCAGATCATTGATTTAACTAAATTCAACACGCCTTAAGTCATTTGCAAATATCTATTACACTAATCATGTTGGGGCTAGGAAAAAACAAAGGATGTTGTACCATTCCCATCTGTTTCTTGATCAATCAGTAGTTTATGAAGCTCATTCCTTTATTGAATCTAGCAGATCCAGCAGCTGCCTTTGGTCGGAATTGCTAAACAACCAATGGTCTCCCTTAAGGAGAAGGTTCCAAATAACCTGCCAAGAACTGCTGCTACTTAATGATAGTATAATAGTTCCAAAGTTTTCTTGTTATGGTATCCTAAGAAAGAACAAAATCTTTCCAGCTTGGACTGTGTTTACAAGGAGTTTGAGATTAAAATCAGATAACTTCAAGGCCAAGTTTCTTAGCTACTGCTTCTGTGTGAAATGACTTTTAACATTAGGTGAGTCCTCTTGCTAATTTTTCATTAACAAATGCTAATTTTTGCTGGATTATATAGAAGCTTCATTCTTCTGCAGCTAAATCCATGCCTAGTGGTGGCAAAATGGTTACAAGTGAACGGTTAACCAATCATATTATCCACTAAAAATGAGTTGGATAATCAACTTTTTAAGAATGGGTCATTCTATTTAGAAAATGGATAACCAATGGATAAATAATTTTGCCTCAAATTGGGGTTGCTCAAGTTTAGAAGAATAGTAATTCTCTCAAAGATGATAATATTCAAGAAGTCATGGATAATATAGTTACCCATATTATTCGTCAGTTAACCCGTTTTTTCTATCCATATTAAAAATAGGTCGGATCGGATAATTTATCCGTTTTTTCTTCACCTGTTTTCGAGCGGAAGCATAACCAACCTGACCCACCTATTTGCCACTCCTGCTCCTCTATCTGAAGTCTCATTTGTGCAGTAGTTAAAAAATGGAATTGAGTATGATTAGTCAGGAGATGAAGCTGCATAAACCAATTTATTATGCTTCAATTTAAATCGAATGATACAGCCATAAAGTCATCTCTTTTTGTGCCCTCCAGCATTTGAGAGAGTTGCCGTACAAGATTATATTTCAGAAACAAAGACTCGCCAAGAAAAAATATAGGAAAAGAAAACTGTTTCTCGTTTTGTTCACAAGGTTGGCATCTTAACCTTGATCCCTCTGTACTCTGATAGAACAACATCCTTGAAATTTTATACATGGAAATTTGGATATTTCTAGAAAGAATAATGCCATAGCTTGGCTTATTAAGCAGCAGCACCAACTGGTTGGGCAGCCTTAAGCCTTGAAGATCCATAGAGTGTTTCTTCAAAGCGGATAATCTCATTCTTTGACCCATATGCTACTTGAGTTCTCTCATCAAGAGTTCCTATCACTTTGTCTAGAACTGACTGTTTCCCGTCGCTGCTGTATCCTCCAGCTTTTTCTATCAAGAATCCTAAAGGTGCAACTTCAAAGAGCAATCTTAGCTTGGCTTTGGCAGTTGGAGATGTCACATTTGTGAAAATTCCTTTCTCCTTTACTATTATCTGCACATTTGTGAACTATGAGTAAAGGGTACTTGAGTTGGAAAGACTACTTAATCAAATTACCTGGTTAACATCAGGCACCATTCCTCCCGTGTATCTCAAGGTGTATTTCTCTTTGACATAGTAATCGATCAGCTGTTGTAAAGAATTAAATGTAAGAACAAGTGATGCCATTGCAATGGATACTAGGTAGGCATACAAAAATGTAATAAGTTGAAAAGAGAAGTGAATATTGATAGTCAAACCTTGGCATAATCAGCATTGTCAAATGTAGCTCTCAAATTTCCAGGGGAAAACATTTTTCCTTCTCCAATTTCTGTGGTGTCCTTAACTTGTTGCCATTTCCCTGATAACCAGTCAACACATGGTTAGAATCTTGAGATAAGAGGAAACCAAGGTTAATCACTAAGCTTGGATTTGTATATTCAAATATACAATAGTCTCTAGCTGCATTATCTTTGAAAATCTTGTTTCAAAATTTCAAATTCTGTCAAGATGTCTGTCTGGTCAATGTTATTCTATCGTTGTTTCAAGGCTAAGGCTCGATGGATTTAAAATACTTTCTGCAATTACTTTTATATTAAATTTTAATTGGAGATAGTGAAATAGGAACATATTGCGAAAACTTAGACAATGTTAATGTTCAAACCTTCATCGAGGAGGAGGAATTCGTGTGTGCCAGGAACATCTTTAAGAGCAAGAACATATGTAGTACGAGGTCCAAAGATACCCATGGCCGCAGCGACTTGGTCTCTTCCTGTGATACCTGTTAGCTTATCTCCAGGCCACACACCAAATATGGTTCCAACTGTGAAGTTTGTGTCTACAATACTTGATCCATCAAGTGGATCAAAAGCAACACTAAATCCTCCTGCTCTCATTTTGACACAAAAACTTCATCCATCAGCTCTGTAGAAAATTATTTAGTGGTAAATATGAATTTAAGCCAACCTTCAGCAGGGCCTCCCATGTCTTGGAGCTCAGGGACTTCCTCAGAACAAGCATATTTGCAGACGTGTGAATAAGTCAAGGCCTAAACAGAATTTTTAATTTAGTCAAAATTAAAAGTTACTACGTACATATATACTTATTGGTATATAAGCAGTGATCATACGTCGAAAAGGATCTTGTTTGCAAGCATATCAACAGCAAGCTGTTCATCTCCAAAAGAGTTGACACAAGCTGTTCCTCCACAGGAAGCTGTCCTGACTTTAAAGGCAATTGTTCTCAGTGCTTCTCCCATACATAACATTAGACTGATCAGCCCCTTATCTGATGTAGATTTTGTAAGAAATTCTTCCTGCCACACACACACACACACATATATATATAGACCAAATATTCATTTCTTATTTCTTTAAAAATTAGACTAATGAACAAACATACCAGGCTATCACCAATCTCACATTTTGTCACCAGGGAATAGCTTTTAGTCTTAGAAACATTGAGTGATGATTTAGGGGCAACATGCAATGATTCCCCAAATAAAGAGCTTGATTTCAGACTCTGCAACAAAATCGTGCCATTGTTATAATAAAATGTGAATATTACTATATATTTACTCTATAGGTACAATCAAATATATGAATATAAATATAAGATGTACCCTGATGCTGAATGATGGGGAAATGGACCTGGGAGCTGCTAGTGCAGTAGTTGAATATTGTTGAGAAGAAACATTTGGGAGGAGAGATGCACGTGCGCAGCACGTGACACTAGTCTCCATTATTGTGAATTAAGCTTTTGGGGAGTATGAACTGAAAATTTTACTATGAGGAAGAAGAAAATATGCAAGAGACTAAAGTTTCAGCCTCTAATTGTTTTGGTGCATGGACAGAGGGGCAGTGGGGGGAATTAAAGAATTGGAGATAAGCAGTTAATGAGATGGTGCCACGTGGATGATACTGTACAAATTAAAAGTGTCTGGGATGAGATTAACGAGTATCACTCGTATATCTGTGGCACAAATATCAAAAGAGATATGGTTACGATGAATGGTGACCCATAATATTCATTTTGTTTTTACTCCTATTAGGCAATTTTGGATGTTGGCATGGTCTTGTTACGCTCCCTGTCATGCTATAAAAGTTTAGTGTCTTTTCAAATATCTAAGGGGAGTATACATATTCAAATATCTGCTAAGATTTCAACCGAATGTTATATTTGCGACATCATCAATCATATGAATATCTATGAAAAGAAGCATTAGAGTTAAATAGTCATACGCCATCCGAGTGCACTGGATTTTTTCATTTCATGGTGGTATTCTCGTTCAATGTTGGCATGCACAAATAGAGCAAATAGAGAGACAAGTTTTCTTAGTTCAACTGGACTTTATATATATATATATATATATATATATATATATATATATATATATATATATATATATATATATATATATATATATATATATATATATATATATATATTAAGATCTTATTATTTTGAATCTGCTGACTCTAGATTCTAAATTCCTGAGTCGAAGGTCGATTGAAAACAGCCTCTCTGCCCTTTCGGGTGGGGTAAAGCCTGTGTACGTATTACCCTTCTCAAACCCCACTTTGTAGGAATACACTAGGTAGTTGTTGTTGTTGTTTACTCTAGATTATGAATGAGCCTAAGCACAAAGCATTGCTTTTCTTTTTTGTTTTTCCATGAAACTATTGCTAACTCAACGTACAGCCTCCATTTCATTTATATGGCGTCAAACTCTTTTTGTAGCCTTAGTGTCAAACTAAGCATACGTGCCACAGTTGACAACTTGCTCACAATTTTGATATGCCAAGTTAGCCTAAAATACTACACTCAAGATTGCTAGGGGAATGTCAGAACACAAGAGAATTGTCAAATGAAGCTTTTGTATTAGAGAGGACTTGATTATTTTGCTTGATGAGTTACAAACGAATACCCCCTATTTACACTAGTCCCCTAGGGTCTAGTATGTAATTAATAATTGTTCTATAGGTCTTTCCATATGCACAAATAAGTACACCCTTTAGAATTTTCTATGTGACTAGAACATTTCAAGGCTTTCCAAAAGAGTCTTCCTATCAAATCTATAAATATCTAGAGCTTTCCCAAGCAAACTCTCTATAATTCTAGAATATTCCACCAAGATCTAGTCTCTAGCTTATGTAACCATTACACATGGCAAGTATATGTGCCAAATAAATCCTATGTGGCATGATGACATGGTGGATCATCACACTCTCCCCCGCCCAATTGTGTGCCGCCCTCGGCACAAAGCATCAACACGTACTCACGCACCTTGTATTGACGCCGGTGGAGATCTTTATCTATTAGCCATGATGCTCTATGGAGCGGTTCACCTTCCCATCTCATAAGGTACTTGTCACCTTTCTTCTTGCCCTATTTGTCCTTTGGACAGCTAGCAATTATGGCCTCAATCCTTCACCCATCGGATGTCTCTCCTAGCTCTTGGCCTGAATCTCCCCATGACTCGACCAAGTTTAGCAGCTTCTAAAGCATCGGGTCTACGCTTCCACTCCCTATTTGGTTGCCCTCCGTGATCCTAGCCTTGCTGGCAAACTTGATCCCTCTGCTTGGTGCATTGTCTAAGTCCTATAGCATACCATACTTTGAAACTCGCCATCCTTTTTAACAATGTCCACCAAACTTTTCTTGCTACCACCATGCTCCATTTGCATGTCACCAAGGTTGGCTTTGGAATTCCCTACTTTCGGCTTAGATTCCAAGCATATCTGTCACGACCCAAATCCGGTCGTGATGGCGCCCAACAATCAAGCTAGGCCAGCCAGACCAACCATTTAATTAACACAAAGATATCGGTCCCAGATGGACAACCCAAGAAGAATATATGAGTTTAAGAACTCCAATAATAATAGTACAGAATAAAATACTGACACTCCCAAAGATCCGGAGTCACAAGTCTAGAGCCTCTAACAAACCCAACAGGAAAAGAGAGTACGATATAGAAGTACTCAAGTCTGAATACCAAAAATACAAAATAACAACTAGAAATGAGAGGAGAAGCTAGGTTCTGCGAACGTAGGCAGCTACCTCAGCAACCCGATATGACAATGTAAACGCTGGAGATGCCCGTCTACTGCTCCTGAGTACCTGAGTCCGCACACAAAAGGTGCAGGGAGTAGGGGTGAGTACTAAGTACTCAGTGAGTAACAAATATATATATGTAGCTGACAGTAAGAAATCCACAAAATACCACAATATGAAGCTACACTACAGTCCGAATCTCCTACGAACTAGCAGCAACAATACAATACAGCTACCACATAGTAATTCAACAAATATAGATGCAATGCAATGCACATAACCGCTACGGCGTGTAGCCCGATCCAATTTAACGTCGACGGCGCTCACCGGGGGTGTGTACAGACTCCGGAGGGGCTCCTACAGCCCAAGCGCAATACTGCTGCGGCGTGCAGCCCGATCCTCATATCAACCACTGCGGCGTGCAGCCCGATCCCATGCTCAGTCCACAATAAGCAAATAAGTCACAAAACAGTTCATTTTCCTTAATTCCAGTTCTCAATTCATAATTTATGAAAAATACTTTAACCTTATTAAATTTGTAAAAGCTGGTGACTTAGCATTTCAAAAGTGTGATTACAATTTCCAGGACTGAGATCAGTGATTTAAGCAATTATAGCTATCACATAAATATTGTCCTCTAAGGACGCTACAGATCGGCACAAGGCCCCAAACAAGGCTTACAGCCCACAAATATAGCAAATACAGTGTATTTCCAACACTAACAACATATTATTCACTTCCGGGATGGACCAAGTCTCAATCCCCAATCACAATCAATCCCGCACCTGCCACGGTGTGCGAGCCACGCCCTATTAGCGTCACAATGTGCTAAGCCGGGGTTTCGAACCCTCAGTCTACCATATACACAAACTACTCACCTCTAGCCGGTCGTAGGACTCGTCCGCGATGCCTTTTCCTTTGAATTTCGTTGCCTCGTGTGTAGAATCTAGTCAAATAACAATAATCATATCAAATACGGGTCAAAGAATCATAACCCACTTCAATTTATATGAAATTCGCATAATTACACTAAGTTGGTAAAACCCGACCCCGGGTCCCACTGATCGGAAAATTCCGAAATTAGCACCAACGCGATCCTTATCTCGCCACGAGTCCGTGCATATAAAATTTATCAAAATCGGAGTTCAAATGGCCTTCCAAATCCAAAAATCCCGTTTTCAATACTTAGGCCACATTTCTTCAAGATTTCAACCCAATTTCATGAAGATTGATGTTAATACTACCATAAAATGATGTTTTTGAGTCAAGAATCTTACCTCCGACGAATACCCGATGACTTCTCAGTGATTTCCTCGAGTTTTCTTCTCTCGAGGGCTCAAAAGTATGTTTTGGGGGTGTAAACCCGTAACCCCTCTATTCTGCAATTTAATTCACTGCCAGAGACCTTTGTTCTTCGCGTTCGCGTGAGCTCCCACGCGTTCGCGAAGAACAGTTCCTCCTTACTCTTCGCGTTCGCGTCGCTTTCCACGCATTCGCGATGCACAATTTCCATTACCCTTCGCGAACGCGACGCCTCCCACGCGTTCGCGATGTACAATTTTCCAGCCGCCCAGATTTCTTCTACGCGTTCGCGATACACCTCCCGCGAACGCGAAGCACAACACCTACGACCCTACGCGAACGCGACTCCCCCTCCCGCGAACGCGATGCACACAAAGGCTTGGCCTTCGCGAACGCGACACTTGTCACGCGAACGCGAAGGCTTAAGGGCCTGGGCAGAACCTGCAGTTTTTCTGCAGATTTTTGCCAAGTCCAAATGCCCGGTTGATGGTCCGAAATCATCCCGAGGCCCCCGGGACCCCAACGAAAATCACCAACGTACCCCAAAACATGATACGAACTTGTTCCAATCATAAAAACACCATACTAAACATCAAAATCACCAATTATCCACGGATTCAAGCCTAAGTTTCTTCAAAACTTTCAAAACTAACATTCAATCCAAAACCCGGTCAAACGATGTCCGAATGACCTGAAAATTTGCAGACACATCCAAAATCACATAACGAAGCTACAGAAATTGTCGGAATTCCATTCCGACCCCCGGATCAAAGTATCACCTACCATCCGATTTTCGCCAAAATTCAACATTCGCCAATTCAAGCTTAAAACTACACCGGACCTCCGAATTCATTTCCGATTGTTCTCCTAAGTCATAAATGATCCCCCGGAACTAGTCGAATCATCAGAATCCGGTTCCGAGCACTCTAACTCAATAGTCAACTCTTGGTTGACTTTTCATATTCAAGCTTTCTTCAAACATGCTATTTGTTTCATTTTCACTCCAAATCCCTCCTAACTCACCCGATATACTCTAATACTATTTTAAAAGCATAATATATGTAAATGCAAGGTAACGGGGTGGAAATTCCCGTAACGACGGGCCGGGTCGTTACAATATCCCTCCAATGCAGGTGGTCCCTCATGTGTTACCCTTGTGTGCCTGAGCAAAGTTTTTGATCATTGCTGCAAGCTTCCCCAACTCTGGGCATTCATTTGCCCGATGTGGTTCTTTACAAAAGTAGCACCCTCTTTTTGGCACGTACTCGCTACTATTTTCCGTCCCTTTAACATTTTTCTTAGACCCCTTGCCATTGGTCTTACATACCTCGGCTATGTATTTCCTGTTGTCCTTGTCATGATCTCATTCACCCCACTCGGAGTTGTGACCTTTGGACTTGGTAGGCTCCATTTTGAAGTCAACGAGCGACTCAACTACCATTATGGCCTCGTCCATGTTGGCTACTTGATGTCTTCTTAACTTCTACTTTGCCTAATTTTGTAACACATCCATGCAGTAGAAGAGGAAATCCTCCTTGGAGAATTTCGGAATTTGCAGCATCAATGGTGTCCATCCCCGCATTCAACTTCATCACCCACTCTCTATCGAGCGAAATTATCACGTCCCAACCTCAAGGAGTGCGATCGGTGCTCAATCGAGATAAACCGGCCAAGCAATCATGCTCGATTGTCTTCTACCCAACTCACCCATAAATAAAGAGAAGATAGATATATCTCGTTAATTTGACAATGAAGAGTTCATGTGAACAGTACAAATTTATCACCACTAGTTACTTCATTTTTAATTCTCAAAATACATGCACTTTCATAGTTTGAAGTGGAACAAGCAATTCAAATACAACATTACTAGTTTTCTCTCATGACACCATTATACAACTCGCACCGTGTCTACGAAACCTCTAATTGATAAAAGAAAGTACTATGATAGTGCAGGTAATAAGACCCGAGCTATACCTCAAAATATATTACACAAGGAACAAAAGAAGCACGACCTTGAAATGAAGCAGGATTCACCAAGTCAGCTGAGAAGAGGGTGTACAGCTATAACTGATCAATGTCGATTGCTATGTAAACCACTTCATTCATTAAAGATGCAGCAACCCCAACAAAAATAACGTTAGTACATATGGAATAGTACTAGTATGAATGACTAAATACTCTCTCAATAGAACAAGTGAATATGAAAGAAAGAACAATCATAGCATCAATGGGATCCTCAAACAATAGCAAAACATCAAGGTAGGAGCAAGACAAGTTTTTAAGTAAACTTTCGTATTTTAGGTTGGGATATCTTTAGTACCGATATACTATCGTGTCTTAGCTTGAAGTTCGATCACGGCCTGATCAACTAGGCTATCTCACCCAAGACACTCGATCATAATCACTATCTCAATCAAAATTTCCAAGCACAATTGTCATCATGTGTACGGCATGGCGTCCGATCTCGATCCAATTGGTTAGGCCGTCTCACCACAATATCGTATGGATCGATAGCACCCTTTTTCTAGCATTCATATCATCCCAATAAAGGGTAATAATCTCGTCACATCAATTTTATCTCAAATAAGTAAAATGATTATGGTGTATATCTTAAAATGTGGGAATATATTTAAATAAATAGATAAATAAAAAGGATAAAGTATTTTGTCCACTGCTTAATTGGATGTCTAACTTTTGTTAGGCTTGCTTATTCTTTTTTACCGTATTTGAATTTGGGATAATTTCACATAAGTACAATTGACACACCTAGCTTGCAACATAATAGCCTAGATATCACATTGCAAATCTATAGCCCAAAAATAATAGGCTAATTTTCGAAAAAACAACTTATTTCACACAATCAACTACTGTTATTGCTCCCTTTTTATACAACTAGTTGTTTTTAGGGAAAATTTCACATTAGAACAACTTAGCTACATACTTTCATATTTTAATTTACAACCAACTAACTTAAAAATAATATGCTAAGATTCAACATCCAACTCTAATAGGTTCTCAGAATCACTATTTAACTTTTAAAAAAGATACCTCAAACTTTTAAATTAATTTTCGAATAGTAATTGTGACTCAAATATTAATTTAACAAACCAAATTCATTTGGGTGTGGTGAAAATTAGATTTTTAACAAGCTTAAATATGTGGGTTTAAATTTCGAATTTGATTTGAGAGAAATTTGGAGTGGGTGTCATTTTGACTTGTTAGAAATAGTATAAGGAGGTTGTATATAAAATTTGAAGTCATTTAATGGAGATCTGGACTAGTTTTGAACAAAATTACAACTGAAAATCGTGAAAGAAGTTCGTCTACAGACGCTTGTATAAAGGTGTATAAAAGTGTATAATAGTGTATAATATGTGTTTATACACTCATATACACTATTATACAAGATTATACATAATTATACAAAAAACTAACTTCGTCTTCTTCCTTGCGTTTTTTCTGAAATTTAACTTAAATCTTGTCCAAATCTACTCCAAATCACTTCAAATTTAAATTTTGAACTCCTTTGATATTTTCAATCAACTGGAACAACAACCAATCCAAACAACTAACAAATTCCAAAAAAAAAAAAAATCAAAACCAAAACTTTGAATGGTCTTCAATTATAGACTTCTACTCTTCAATTTTCTTATATTGCAAGCCGGTGACATAAGAGGATAAGCAGAAATACACGGTCCCTTGAATCATATGTAGAAGATGTGAGAAGAAGAGAGAAAAAGCAATGGTTGTGAGAACAAAAAATTAACTTCATAGCTTTTGAAAGCAATGGTTATAAGAACACAAATTTTGAATTTGCAAGTGCTTTCAAAATATGTACAATGTGGGCTAGATGGGGTAAAGCTTAAAAATATGGGCCATTTTTTGTTATGGTGTGAAGTCATGTGTATTTTCTTGTAATTCTTTCTTTGAATTTTTATTTTACTTGAAGGAATGGAAGAATATTTATCATAAGTGATTTTATTTTCCCTAAAAAAAATATAAATCTCTTTTGTAGTTGACAAATCTCTTTCTTTTAAAAAAATATTTTTTTTTGGTTAAAATGAAAATTTTATTTAACCAAGTAAATATTTATATCCACCCGCTCATTTGGCTCTAGAGTCGAGTCTACAAAATAGCCTCTTATGTAACACATTTGTCCCCTGTCTATCTTACTAACAATGTTAGCATGGGAATCTATCTATTTTTTCTAATACTCTTTTCCATTTACAATAATTCTCTCCTCTCATTTGTAAATGAAGTACTATGTCTTTAACTAACTCTTTACTTTCTCTGTTGATTTGTTGAAATCTTCTAAAATTTCTTTCTCTCCATATTTGGTACATTGCCCAGAATTGTCCATTTCATATCTCTGTTCTTTGTCTTTGTTGTCATCCAGTTGACTTCCTCTTGCCATTTTCCTACTATTCTATTGGTTTCGAACAGGTGCATAAGTTGAATCCACACAAAATTTGAATATACTCACTCAAAGAATAAATGTTTCATAGTCTCATATTTCCCACTTGTGCACAATACACATTTCTTTGCTACATTAATGTCCCATTGATTACGTTTTCCACATTCGCTAGTCTTCGGTGTAATGCCATCCACATTATAAATTGGTGCATTGGCATCAATCCTTTAGTTAGATATAGGCTTTTCCAGCTTGGCTTTGCATACTATTGTGTTGTATTTCCCTTTCTCCACATGTTTCTAGCTCTTGTACTCCATTTGTCAGCTACTTTCTTGCTTCATCAATCTTTATGATGACCCAGCTCGTAGGAAAAAATTATGGACTCTAAAAATTAATTAAGAATCTCTCCTTCAAAAATACAATTGCATTCACAGTATAGTTCTTAAAAGAGTTATGTTTAAAGAAAGAATTTATTTTTTTATATTAATAGATTGATGTAGGTCAATGACCAAATTATATTAAAGTACTAATTTTTATTGTTAGATTCAGTACGATGCCTTATTATTTCGATCCAACATTTTTCTTGTTTTAGGTGGTACCGGAAATACTCATTTTCCTAAAGTAAAGCTCCTTCTGTCAAATACATCATAATCAACAGAAGGCAGTATTCCATTCATATGTCCATAGCTGTTCTACTGTACAAATTTATGCTTATTCTTTCAAAAATTAAAAGCAAATAATGACGTAAAATATGTTCTCTTTATCAAATTCTGGAATATTCACATTAACAACTGCGTTGTTATTATCTGTGAAAAACGAAATTAGAACATTGGGATTAGAATGTAGGGAGTGGTTTAATGATAACTTTATCTTGAATGGAATATTTTAAGAATCTTTATCCATATTTATCTTGCAAAAAATATTATTTGAGATATTACAGTCACATTATTTATTTCAATTTTTTGTTTGTTTGAAATGATAAAAGTTTTGCAATGGGACCTATATAAATCAATCAAAAACAAAATATCACAATCATTTCATCTTTAGGACAAAACGCATGTTCCTGAATACAGTCCCTCTTTCTCAGCATCATTTAAAAATGGTGATTAATAAACATTGGAGATGATCCAGATGGGACACTCTCACAGTCCCTTCCAATTTCCTGCAAAATTCAACGTGGCTTTCAGGTAAGTGACAAACTGGATTTAGTTCTTCTGCTATTAAGTTGAGAAATAGTACTATTCCCTTTGAAACCAGCTCAAAACTCGCCAAATCTGAAATTGGGTTCTTATTATCTTTTTTAAGACAATTCATATCATTGTTTTAGTATGAGCTTGTACATAACTTGTTTTCTGATCCTCTGTCCCATTGTAAGGAAGATTATTATCTAATTGCTGATATTGGTATTATTCTTTTGGTAATAACTTTTATTTCGGAGGATTGCTTTTTGACCCTGTTTGGCAACAAAATCTGACGTATTAATCCCATTTAAAGAATCTAATTAATCCGCGAAATTGACTGAATTGTAATTCTGATTATTGTTATCTAATTGATAGTGTTAAATAAGAGCTTATACACTTTGAGAGTCATTTGCTTTCTGATTGTTTTTTTTTTTCAACTGTAAAACTCAGATTTGTAGAACATCCAAATAAATGGGGGTAGGTTGTTATTTTTGGGTTGCTACTAATATTGAATGAAAGTGATCAAAATTATGATTATGCAAGTAACTTTTTGTAAATTGAGTTGTTTGTCTTTTTTTGAGTGATAGGGCATGAAATTTTAAGGAAGCTTCTTGTAAATTGTTGGAATCTGTTGACAATTATAGCTCGGAAGCTTCCTACTTTCCAATCCAGGTTTGATCAATTTTATTCTGTCATCATTCTTCAGGTGGCCATGTTATCTTCCAATTGGAAACTGGTAAATCACTTAGAAGGACTTTAGTTGAGGTAACATTTCCCCGTCAAAGCGATAAAGCCATGTCTGCATACGGGCATATGATGGAGAGGGAATTTTCCGCTCAAAGTCTTTCAACCAGAGGAGGTTCAGGTGTGCATCCTGCTTTCTTTTTCTTATTACAATTGACTATAAATATACTGCAGGGTATTAGCAACTCTTATAGTGAATGCTAAAATTTAAACAAACACATGTGTTGGCTCCCAAATGAACACACCAGTATTAGAGGCTTGCACAACTAATATAAAGTGAGTAGAATATCATTCCGCGAGAATTTTGAATTTATGAACTACGGCTAATTCCTAGGGTTTATAAACTTGCTCTATTCAATCTTATTGCAATCCTAAACCTACTTTTTCAAGTTTGGATTAAGATCCATATCCAAGGTACTAAAGTATTTCCCAAAACATTGAAATGACAAAATAGCCCTTAAAAGCTCATTTGATGCCCTAAGTGACATAGCGTGTCACGATGGAAAAGTATAATGTCATAGTGCCTCGTGCAAGTTTTGGTGTGGCACGCTGCGCTGCACAACTTGGTAGAATGGCCAATAACTTGGCGTAGGAGAGTCCAAATGATGAATCACTGGAAACTAGACTTCGAGAAATATGATATTGATTCAGGAATCCTGACCAAATTTCCTATATATTTAGAGTAATACTCTGTTGAACTGAAGTAATATATATTACTTTGAATGGAAAAAAAAATTCTCATTACCTACACATATATGATAAAATAACATGAGATATACACACAAAACACCAGAAAACATAGCAATTTTAGCTTAGATGTATATGAATAAGTACATATACTTGTGGCTCATCAACATCTTGTTTTTGATATGTTGGAGTTGAAGTTCGACTGAGGGCCTGATGAGTGCAAAACTGTCATCTTTATCTTCCAAGTAGGAGTGACAGCCTCAAATCATGTTATCTCTTTCTCACAAGTTGAAGTAATAGCTCCAAGTTATACTCATTTACTCGTGACTTGTTGCAGAAGTAGGAAGCCGTTATACTGTGGAGACGGGGCTTTACATTACTTCTTTTGCTGCCACAGTCCTCATTGCTGGACTTGTGACAGTTGGCGTTTCGCTAATGACCCTATTGATTACATTGGCTGTAATGTTGCGGTCATGTCAAACTCAGAGTGCTGGTGTTGTTAAGACCTGGAAATCCACCGATGATTATAACTATTGCAAAACTTTTGCTCTGCATGCGGAACTAAATCTTTTGCCTTCAGGTTCTTTCCCAGCAATGTGCAAAAGCTTTGCTGTTGGTTACATTAAAGACGGTCACTACCTGAAAGACTTAAATATTACAGTTGGATTGGCAGAGCAATACTTCAGTAATCTCAAACCACTTCCTGATGGCTGTGACGTCGTGTTAATGGACATTGATGACCTCTTGCCAGAAGATTCTTTCTATCCCTACCAAGTGCTACATCGGTAATGTTTTTAATTCTTGATATAACGGTCTTTTCTTATGCTCATCCCCGTAGTCAGCATTATCATTAACACTACATTATCTCAGTTGAGTTAGCTTTTGTAAATTGGAACTACAAATTTTGCGTAATACTTTATGAAACCAGCTTTCAGATTTACTGACACTGAAAAATCAACTTAAGATGACCTTACCGATGTACTGTGCTGGGAATTATCTACAGTACAATCGGTAGGATGTTGACCTAGAAGCGTGTTAAAAGATTACATTTCCTCTGGGCTTGGGATAGTTAGATTCAAAGAGCTATGTATTTTCTTGTCAAGAATGTGTTTACTTGCTTTGATGTTTTCTCCAAGTCGGACACGGTATATTTAACCTGCTGAAAGTTTTCTGCATAAGAATTTATATTGCTTTAAAGATCTTTTGTTCTCCAGAGTGTGGATTGGAATTAGTACTTTGTACATTTTATTAATTGAAAATAGAATCCTCTGATTAACTGTAACCCCAGAATCCTCTGAAGTTGACCAACAGATTGGTACTCCTGTCTACAACAAATGAACATACTTATTCTTATCCAGATTCCAGGAACATGTTTGTAGTGATTGCATTGAAGATGTGAAATATCTGAAGCACCTATTTTTTCGACAACTATACCTGATACTTAAAGACGGTGGGTGGAAACTGATTTTCTTGTCTAGGAAGACTGAGAGACTACATAATACAACAGCAGAATACCTTACTTCTGCTGGATTTGGTGGATGGTCATCGTTAATCATGAGGTATTGTTGCTTCCTGAATTGCTCGTTCATAACTTTCATGAATGAACGATAAAACGGTTTAATAGAACAGATGAATATCTTTTAGCAGATTTTATTTAAATTGAAAAATACTCCTCACATATTACGTTTTGGGTGTAATACCGTATTTTTATAATCATTCTTTAGGTCTAATGGGATGCTAAAAGTCAATTAATTTGGTGTTAAAAATGTCATAAGTATGATGATGCAGTTTAAGTTTCTCTTTCTATCTTCTCTTATTTTCTACTAATAAGTAGAGCTTTAGATGTGAATAATTTGAATTAATTTTTAATCATAAATTTGTTTCCATCTCTTTAGAGATTAATCCAATTTGTCAACCAAAAAAAGGGTCTTATTAGACCAGATTTTAATGAATGCAACTATGTTCACTTGCAATCGCGGCTCTCCATGTGCATAGACAGTGAACATAGCATTCCCATTTGGTTGAGGGAAAATCAGATAAACCATTCTTTTCAGGCTTATTTGGCTAGTCATTGATCCAGTAGCTGAGCACCTGCGTGCATCTTGGTGGAATTGAGTTTTTGCTCCTCTTTTGCATTTTTCACTAAATTAAGGTTGCTCCTTTTTTTTTGTCGACTTTTCATGGATGGTAATTCTATTGCAGAACTGATAATGAACTGCAAATGGACCTACCTGAATATTTTTCCCTCCGAAGAAGTATACTGCAAAAGGAAGGATTTCGGATTGTTGCTGTAGTTAGCAGCCAGATGGAGGCTTTAACCGGCTCATCTTTAGGAAGACGTGTTTTCAAGCTTCCAAACCCGAATTTTTATTTTCAAACGGGGCATTATACTGAACGCAGAGATGTGCTTAAGTAAACTCTGCCAAAGACAATTCTCTTAGAAGAACCATGTCTCAACTAAATATCATATGGAATTTGGCTTGCAGCTTGCATAAAGAGGGAATTGTTGATTTGTCTTGGTTGGATCTTGATGGTCCCAGCCTTAAGCTACATTTATTCTACTCTTCATTTCTTTTGTAATTGGTATATTTTACTGCTGATTTGCTCATAGTGACTGCCATTTTTGTTGAAACGGCATTTTAGAACTTTTCTTCATCTATTTATAATTCATTGTTTGTATTTATTATATTTGCAATGAATTCAGATTGATCAAGGAATGGAATATCAAACAGCAAGCTATGCAACTCTTACACTAAGCTTCTTCAAGCTAGAGAATACTTCCATGTATTCCTTCTTCAGGAATATATTTTAATTTGTGCTAAAAATTGAAGTTTGCTCTACGTACGCTTTTACTGTATCTAAACATTGAATGCACACTTCAGTTCTATAATTTAGTTTGCACCCGTGAAAGTTGAACTATTATGGCACTCTTGATTTTAAATTTTTATTTACAAAGATGGTCTATCTTGTGTTTCTTCCGATGCCGATTAGCATGTCCTGTTTCGCCACTGTTTTCTGTTAATGAGGTGTTTAATTAGTTTGTCAGCAAAGTGTAGCTTTAAAACCAGACAACAACAACAACAAACCAGTGTATTCCCACAAGTGAGGTCTGGGGAGGGTAATATGTACGCAGACTTTATCCCTACCTCGAGGGGTAGAGAGGTTATTTCCAGGAGACCCTCAGCTCAAGGACACAAGTGACAGAAACAAGTGACGATATATTAGTACCAGCAATAGACTCATAATAAATAACATAGAATACACAACATTACATAAAATAACATAAATAATAAATAACAACAATATAAGGAATATAGGAAATACGAGAAACAGGAAAATATACTAATATCTAGATTATAAAACTCTGCATCAGTGGCTGATCCGTAGCATCCTAAACCTAACTACTAACTGTCTAGTCTCACTCTAGCGTGTTGTAGAAATATTCCAACTTTCCCCTAACCTACAACCTTAATGCTGGACCTTCACAATCCCCTATCAAGGGTCATGTCCTCAGTAATCCTAAGTCGCGACATATCCTGTCTGATCACCTCTTTCCAATACTTCTCAAGTCTCCTCTACCTCTCCTCGTGCCCACCACCGCCAGCCGCTCGCAACTTCTCACTGGTGCATCAATGCTCCTCGTTTGAATGTGCCCGAACCATCTGAGTCTTACTTCCTGCATCTTGTCCCCCATGGGCGCCACGCGCACCCTCTCTCGAATAACTTCATTCATAATCTTATTCATCCTTGTATGCCCACACATCCACCTCAACATCCTTATTTCTGCTACTTGCATCTTCTCGATGTGTGAGTTCTTATCCGGCCAACACTTGGTCTCATACAACATGGCCGGTCTAACCATTGCTCTATAAAACTTACTTTTTAGTAACGGTGGTACTTTCTTGTCACACAGGACTCCCGTTGCTAACTTTCATTTCATCTACCCCACCCTTATATGGTGTGTGACATTCTCGTCTATCTCGCCGGTCCCCTAAATAACTGACCCAAGGTACTTGAAACTACCCGTCTGAGGGATGAATTGGGAGTCAAGCCTCACTTCCACCCCCGCGTCCGTCGGCTCGGGCCTAAACTTGCACTCGAGATACTACATATTCGTTCTGCTCAACCTGAAACCTTTAGACTCAAGGGACTGTCTCCAAACCTCTAGTCTCTCATTGATGTCGCGTCTCGTTCGTCAATTAGGACTATATCATCAGCAAATAACATACACCATGGCACCTCCCCTTGAATATTATGCATTATGGCATCCATCACCAAGGCAAATAGGAAAGGGATGAACGCAGAACCTTGGTGCAACCCCGAAACAACCGGAAAATGCTCGGAGTCGCCTCCTACTGTCCTAACCCAAGTCTTAGCTCCATCATACATGTCCTTAATCACCCTAATGTAGGCAACCAGGACCTCTTTAACCTCTTGTTATACCCCATTTTAACATGGGTCAAATTAGAGTATAACATATTGATAATTCTGAAGGTTTAATTAATTTTAAGAGAGTCGCCACCTAATTATCTTAACGGTGAATTAGGACACCCATTTAAGCTAAACAATGCTTTTTATAAACTTTGTTTTATAGTCTGCTTGACCTTGAAATTTTAGGTAAGGGTTCCAATTAATCCTATAGGGAAGGTTGTTAAAGCACCCTATATTATCCACTAATTACGGTTAACCGGCCAAACTTAGATTAATTGAGTCAAAACAAATCCATTTTTTTTTAAAATTTGCTAGATATTATACCCTTTGTTTCAAAATAGAAAATAATAAGACAATATTTAACGTTAATATCGGCCAAACTTCTTGTAAGAAAAAAATTTTAACCCCAAAGAGACCTTTAATAAATCTAATAACTAAAGAATCATTCTTGAAAAAGTTAAGTATTAGAAAAGAAAGAATTCATAAGTACTTTTAGAAAACTACACAACTAGAAAAAAAAAACTTCTTGTTTTTACGGGAAAATGTTTGATGAAAAGTTTTGAGAGCATCATTTGAATTCATTTGGAAACTTGATAGGAAAATCCACTTAAATTAGAAGTATTAAGAAAATCAAGGCATGAAGTAAAGCAAAGAAGTGGACGTTGTGGTGAATTAGTTTGTTTTTAAACTCCTAACATAGATAAAATATTCTATTGTGTGTACTGTGTAAAGTTAGTGTATTTGTTATCAACTAGAGGCAACTACTTCATAAATGGCCTAATGACAATTAGTTGCTGCATAGAATGTCCATGTTTAGCACAACTGAAAAACAAAAATATGAACAACAATAGTAGTTAAAACATAAATGAAGTAGAATGAAAGGATTAAGAGCCATGTCGGCTCCCCAGAAGATTTTATCTTCTGTATTTTGTTGCCTAGACGATGTACAAGTTGTAAAGGATGAAGGTGTGAAATCTTGGCGAGGTAGCGGCGTCGTTGAGTCTCAAAGTAAAACTCTTCGGCTCCGGTGTTCATGTAAAATAAAGAAAGAGAAAAACGATTAGAAGAGAGACAACTACATCACAAATGCGTGTAGGAAATATCTAAAGAGAAAATTCATACAGTTATCTAATTCCAATTGTCTTTAAGCGATACCATTCACGTTAATAGATTAACATTATATTATATGTACTCAATACTCCAACTAGGACTCATGATAGACAGAGAAAGGCCCCAAGAAAAGGTCATCTAGAAATTTATATGAAAAAGACAAACATGTAATTCTTTATTTAGAACAACTGTACTTATGGGGATCTTTATTAATAATTCTTCATTAGCCAAGTTTAAACAATTAAAGCCAACATATAGATTTAAGCACAGAACATGAAAAGTAAGAAATCAAGTCATGGTATCATGAAATCCTTATCAAAGTAGCATGTGTTAATTTACAAACTGATAGCGAGGATCCAAAGAGGGTGTAAATTGTTAAGCTTGTCTTAGCTACTGGTTTATGAGAATGCTGCTTAAAAAAAGTTTCATACAAAGTTCTACTATTTCACAAGGCTTATAAGTTTAGATGGTCATAAATTTAATACTATTCACTAAATCCTATAAACATGTTCTCCCGATTACCAGATAATCATATAAATGGGTCACAAAGCACATTTTTATAATAGATAGATAATTTTAGCAGATCTGAACTCCGTCTCAATTAATAATAGTAAACAAATTCAGGTTATAGAGTTAAAGTCCTAATGTAAGGATATCTTGTAGTATAACTCCTAAAGCATGAATGCCAACTAGAGAGGTCAAGCCAGTCATCGGACGGAATAGCAGAACATTAGCATCAATGTTTAATCCATACTGAGCCAGTGATAACATGCACACTTAATTTTTTTGTTATACTATCACTCAACCAATATAGTAATCCTTCTTATAGAACATGGTATTGAAAACATGGGAGCAAATTACTTAAGACAAAAATATAACAAGTATAATTGAAAGACTACATACAGGCATTTCATTGAATATTCTGTTAGTCACGTTTCTATCAATATGCAGCAAGATTACCAAATTCCTAACTATATAAAACAGTAGATACAAATTATGGTTTCTCACTATATGAAGCAAACTATATCATATTAACAAATAAAATAAATAAATAAACTAGAAATAACTTACCGTTTGTGGTGCAGCGAACTGTGGCGTCGGCCTTCGAATCTACTCTCTCGTTATGAACAGATCCGAACCCCGAGCCGAAAAGAATTTGAACACCTCTATCCCGGCTAAACTATATCGGGACAGGAAATAAAAGTTTAGAAGTGTTTTCTTAGAGTTTCAAAGAGACAAGAACAATAGTAAGAGCAAAAAATAATAGTGTTTTTGCGGAGGCTCAATCCTAGTCTTAGTGTCTGGACAATGTAAAGTGGTGTTTCTTATTCCCTTACCTCTCTGCCTCGTCTGAAAATAAAGAGGATATTTATAGAGGAGAGTTAGGGCTCTCTGAGATGGTTTTAGGCGGGATTTCAAGAACGAATTCGATCTTGATTTTGAATCTTGGTCAAAGTAGAACGTTTGAAATTGTAACGTTAAATGTTTCTTGGATGGATTCGGCAGAGTTCATGTGGTGTGCAGAGAAAATGTGAGAGAGATAAGAACTTACTCAAATAGGAGGGGGCAAGTTTCTGCCATGGATGATGGAGGTTGTGACCTTTCACCAAAGAGGGAGAAAGAAGAAAGACAACCCTAATTCTTAGAAGTGATAAACTTGATATTGGGCTAGGCAGATTTGGGTCTATGGAAATTGGGCTCGAGCAGGCCAACTCGGCTGGTTATTGAGCTGATATCAATTTGGGCCAACTTAGGCCTGGGCTAACTGATTAAGAAGACAATATTTGGATTTTTAGCCTCCTATCTTCTTGGGTATTTTTGGGGCTTCTATTTTAATAAAATATTTTCATAACCATATTATATAATACTATGTAATATTAGTATAAAATATTCATTACACCAATTTATAAGTATAAAACTCTAATGTTCTCGAAACAAATATTTATAAAGAGTAGAATTAAAGAAACATTACTATTTCACTAAATAAAATAAATGAGCATATGAATAATAATAATAATAATATGTATAGTAATAATTTTAATAATGATAACATGAATACCAACACTAATACTAACACTAATATTAATACATAATAGTAGTAACAATTGTAATAACAATAGTAGTAACGTAGGGTATTCAACTTATTATTTACTTAGAAGCTCAAGAAAATTAATTAGAAGAAAGGAAGGACAAAATTGGATGTCAACAGCTGCCCCTCTTTGACCGGAGACGATGCACGAGTTTTCGGGCAAAGAAATTGACATAATAACCAATTTTGTTCCGACCATCAGGTACGAGTCTGACTGAACTGATATGGATGTTGGGAAGATTACGTATATAAGGAGGTTATGGAAAAAGTATGGATAAAATGATGTTTTGGGAATTTATGGTCGCACCCCTGTTTCGAGTTGCCTACATATCTCGGGTTTCACGGGAATCAGGCCATTTGTAGTTCAAGACTGTTGGTGCCCTGGAGTAGGATTCACTTTTGATGCAGGTCCTAAAAATGCTGCCCCAGTGTCGAATTATAGAGACACTGGGTATTATTCCAGAAAGAAAGATGTTTGAAATAAGGATTTAATTTTAGAGTTTTGAGAGTTGAGCCGAGCAAAGTTCGAAGTATCCTTGACCTTTGTTGGAGAGTTTGGTATTCTTCTCCAACAAATTGCCCCAGTTCACTGCTAAGATATAGTTCCACGTTATGCTATTTTTCCTGCAAAGCTTGGCATACTAGATAATTCGTTAGGAAACAAGATGCAATGTGCCATAAAAATAACCTTATGAAAATAATATTTAGACGTCAATTCATAAGAAATGCGAATTTATTGGGTAAACTTATAAAAATAATAATTTAATGGTGATATATTTCATGATCGCAATGCCATATGAAAATTTATCTTATGAAAATAAATGTGTTTGGCAATGATTTATGAAAAATATGTTTTGGCAATGTTTATGCAAGCAAGACCAGTTGGGTCAAAATAACACTAAAAATCCTTTTGAGGAAGAATTAACTTCAATATCCTATTTGGGGGCGGATAGACCCGATATATCCTCTTTGAGGGAGGATAGACCCGATATATCCTATTTTATGTTAGATGGGCCCGATATATCCTATTTGAGGGCGGATAATCCCGACATGTCCTATTTGAAGGTGGACAAGCCTGACATGTCCTATTTGAAGGTGGACAAGCCTGATACAAAGTGCTTTATTTTTAATTATAAAGATTGATATGATGCAGTGCTAAGAGATTGATATGGTACATAAAACTTGATCTGATGCTAGAGTTATAATAATAATATTCAGGGAGCGATGCAAAAGTTTGGTGCAGTACCGAATATCCTTGGTGCGGATCTCTTGATGCAGTGCATTTACAAGGAGCGGTGCCAATAATTTAAAAAATTATATGCTATAATATTAGTAAATTTTGCACTCAAAGAAAATTATTTAAAATATAATTTGCGATAGCTCGACTTGATCGCTATGTTGTACTATATTTCCTGCAGGACAAATTCATCAGTATAGTAGATATTGAAATGCGATATGCTGTAAAATAATCTTATAAAAATGACATATTTTGGGCGTTTACTTATACAATACGGCCTAGTCGGCCAAATGATTTGATAAAAATGTAGCTTTATCCCAATAATAATTTTCAACAATAACCTGCAGTTTATAAATGTGCTTTGCAATGATTTACGATAATACTGCATTTCTAAAATAACACTAAAAGCATGACCATCAAGGTCAAAAATAAATTAATAAAAGGCATGCGAATATGTGCTAAAGTGTTGTGTCGTTCAGGCGGACAACCTATATATCATAAAGCGTGCTAAAAAAAAAATTTCCAAGTAAAGGCGGATAAGCCTAAATTTTAATGCATAAATGCCCTGTTGAAGGCGGACAAAATGTTTAATGCGTAAATGTCCTGTTAAAGGCGGACAAGCCTAAATATTATATAATCAAGTGTGCTTAAAATTCAATTAGATGCGGATAAGCCTGAATATTTAATAAAAGGCAAAATGTGCATGAACGTCCTATTAAAGGCAGACAAGCCTAAATATCATATTAAAGGCAAACTTGCATAAAAATCCAATTAAAAATAAATATGCATAATATCCAATTAAAGAGGGATAAATATTTAATTAAAGGCAAAATGTGCCTAAATGTCCTATTAAAGACGGACGAGCCTAAATATTTAATTAAAGGCAAAATGTGCCTAAATGTCCTATTAAAGGCGGATGAGCCTAAATATTTAATTAAAAGCAAAATGAGCCTAAACGTCCTATTAAAGGCGGACAAGCCTAAATGTTCAATTAAAGATAAATGTGTATAAATGTCCTATTAAAGGCGGACGAGCCTAAGTATTTAATTTAAAGCAAAATGAGCCTAAACGTCCTATTAAAGGCGGACAAGCCTAAATGTTCAATTAAAGATAAATGTGTATAAATGTCCTATTAAAGGCGGACGAGCCTAAGTATTTAATTTAAATATAAATGTGCAAAAATATTCAATTAAAGGCAGATAAGCCTAAATATTTAATTAAAGACAAAATGCGCTTAGACGTCCAATTAAAGGCGGACCAGCCTAAGTGTCCTATTAAAGGCGGACAAGCCTAAATGCGATGCTTGATTTAAAATTACTAGATTGGTGCAATGCGAAGAGCTTGGCATGATTACTTCAAAGCAACATATATTGACGGTGCAATGCAGAGAGCTTGGTGCAATGATTTTGTAATAGTAGATGGTGCGATGCAGAATGCTTGATGAAATGTCGTTGTAGTAGTGAATATTCCTGGTGCAATGCTAACAGTTGTTGGAGCTTCAAAAGAAAGTTTTTTCTATTAATAAATTCCTGCAGTCAAAGAAAAATTGTAAGTTTCAAAGTTTGTGCGCTTGCTTGGCTTTATCCTTTGCTTTGCATGAACTTTGCGACTTTTGACTTGATACTGAGCTTTGCGATAACGTGTAACGTTCAAGAATAACTAAAATATGCCCCTGCATTACTCAAAGAAATTCGTTAGTACAAAATAAAGTGGTTGCCTCGCATTGAACGTAAAAGTTTGGCTTTGAATCTGCAACTTTTTTCCATGGCATTCTGGAATTTGTTGTTGTGCTTGTAATGAATATGTAGCTCGAGATTTCATTTTCTGCGTTGCCGAATGATGAGGATCCTTCTGCAAAATCTGCCCCGGTTTTGGCTTTTAGGGTAAATAAGATTTTTATTATGATGAGACCGAACCCATAGGGCTGCCTACGTATCCCCTTTTAAACGGGAATCAGGTCAAAACGTAGTTCATAAAAAAAGTTTATCAAAAGTACATGAAACGGAGTAATCATGAAAGGGCGGGCAAAATAGTAGTGATGAAAAGATGTAGTCAATAATCTTGTTTAGCTTCACGCTTTCTCTTCAAAGGTCTTGGTGCCAAATTTGAAAGATCACCTTTAACCACAATGGTATTAGCAACTGAAGGGTCATAGCTGTTGCATGGTTGCTCTTGCTGCACAATTATCTTGTTGTTTTCAATCATGTTTTGAATCTTATGCTTAAGTGCTGGGCACTCTTCTGTGTCATGGCCTTGAATATATGAATGGTACGCACAAGTTTTAGACCAATCAAAATCTGGAGGAAGATTTTGTGGGATCCATCCTTTCCTTGGCTGTAAAAGTCCTTTCGCCTTCAATCTCTCAAATGTGCTTGTCAATGATTCTTTCAGAGGAGTAAAAGTGCGGAATTTTAGGTTCTCTGAATGATGATAGCTAGATTGTGCTTGATAAGCTTGATGTTGAACGCTTTGCTGAGTAGGTTGGAGTTGTATATGAGTTTGTAGCAGCTGGCTGTTTTGTTGAGATTGTGGCTGATGAGCAGGAATGCGAGCAGAATCTATCTTCCTCTTTTTGCCTTTTAGATTCTCGGGTGTCTCTTCTTGGAAAGTGTCTTGTAATTTTGAATTGTCAATAATTTTTCCAGCTCGAATGCTTGCTTCTATTAGCTTTCCAAATCTAACCAAATCCGAAAAGTTATGTAGTCTCGCACATAACAACTTCTCATAATATATGCCTTTTTGCATATCGATGAAGGTGGAAATCAACTCATTCTCGGGTAATTGAGGGTGTATTTTTTAAGCTTCCAGTCTCCATCGCATGGCATATTCTGCAAAAGACTCGTGTTGCATTCTTTCTACTTCACGCATATCACAAAGCGTTGGACTATCTCCAATATTAAACTTATATTGTTCTACAAAATCGCGGGCCATGTCCTCCCACGTGTTCCATTTGCTAAAATCTTGTTGAGTGTACCAATCAAGTGCTAATTCTGATAGACTCTGAATGAACAACTTCATTCGAATGGCTTCATTATGTCCAATCCCCACCAATCTGCTGCAGTAGTCTTTCAAACAAGAAATCGGATTTCCCTTCCCATTGAAAGTATTGAATTTTGGAATTTTAAATCCTGGCGGAAGCTCAACATTTGGATGCATGCATAAACTTTCATATTTTAAACTCTGAATATTTCTCGCATGCATTTCTTCCTCCACGATCTTTCTTAGGTTATGGAGCTCTCTATGTGGATCATCCCAGCTAGTCGTCTTAATTTCCTTTCCTGGTCTTTTGTTTGGACATAGCACCAGTTGATTTTATTGGCTTTCTGTGACTGACGTTGCAAGTGCGGATGATTGGGTATTGGTCATCATAATGACTGGCAAAGCCTCTGGATTGATAGTAAATTTTGGCGATATTAGTGGAGGACTTATGTAAATAGTTGCTGGATGAGGAGATATGGTCAAAGAGACATTTTGGGTTGAGCTAGAAGCAGAATTTGTGTTGGGGAGAAGGTTGAAAGCATTTCCCAAATTCACCAAAGTGTTCCTCCGTACAACATTTGTATCATTATCATCAGTCTCAACTTGCAACAAACCTTTACCAGTACTGAGTGCTCCAAATCGATTTGCCATTATAGTTGCGTCCTTAATGCAAATTCGTAGCCAAAACAGTGTTCAATGCTAGACAACCTTTAAAGAAAAATAATTTTTTTACAAAATAAAATAAAGTGTTAGCAAATTCGTCATGACAAATAAATGCACTAAATAATAAAATATATTATTAGATAGATTAATCCATGATATGATTAAGAATGAGCCCTAAACTAGACACAGTAGCCTAAGTTGCAAAATGGATGGACAAGAATGACTTGTTATTTAGAAGGCTCTAACGCACGAGACTTGTTGACATGTAAGCGAAATGATTTGAAATTTTATGAAAGGCTGACTTATGTCGAATATCAAAGTTTTAGCTATAGCACAAGTCCATTTCCTTGCATGACTCTGGAATTTTATAAATAAAAGAAAAAAATTGCCCCGATTTTTAGGATTTTTTTTTATTCCATGGCATGATGTCCCTTTCGAGCACACTTAACATGCGTGCTAAAAATGTGCCCCAGTTTTTTTTGAAGATAAATGAAATTTTTGCTATAATGAGACTGAGTCTTATATAGACCGTGTTTTAAGTAGGCTAGAGATGAATAATTTTGACGTTGAAAATAATATTTGGCTGATTGAATATCGACAAGCTCAAAATCAAGATATGTAATTAGGATATAAGAGTCAATTAGACATGAAATGACTCTATTATTATTTAGCGTTGGCAAGTGATAACGCTATCGACGCCCGGAATACGGTACCAACCGTTTTGAAACTTATGGAATAGTACCTCGACTCACATGCCAAGACGTAGAATTAACGGGTGTGTGAAGATTAATCTCGACCACCCGAAATAAGATGATGCAAACGCTTGAATTGAATATGTGAAAATATTAAAAAGAATTTGATGCTAAAAATTAACCAAATAGCGGCCTTCTATTGCTGGATGGATGGTGCAAAATTGGACACCTACCTACTTGTATATGAGAATTAATACGAAAATTTGAATTCTGAGAGACATGAAGCTATGAGACAAAAATTAGAGGTGCAAGATTGTGCCAGAATTGAATAAATTAAAAATTTATGTAAGGCACGAGTGGCGATATTTTAAAAAAATATGTAACTATATTTGTAAGAAAAGAACACGAATAAAAATCAACTCACAAAATTAGATCGGCAAAATATTCTCATATTATAAAAGATTACGGTAATTTTTTTTAGAATACTATCTTGCTTAGGGAGTCAGATGCTCATTGTTGTGTAAAAATTTTAAGGCTAGTTTAAGGCACGAATATTGAGGAATTTCATGACAAACCGAGCCTATTGAAGAGCTTATGGGAAAGACGTCATACTTTATTAAAATTAGAAGATTTCGAGAGACTAAAGATATCTTAATTAGACTATAAGAATTGGAGTAGACCTAAAAGAAATTTGAGCTTAAGTAAATGCACAAATGATGCTCTATAGTCGTTAAAGAGCGCTAAGCGCGGAATGATGGTGATTATTATTGGTAATTCAGGAAAATGATATAAAAAAATAAGGAACAGAAAAATATATGAACGAATAAAAGATATAAGCAAATTGAATAGTTAATACTTCCTTTTTCTGGAAAAAAAAACAACAGATAATATTAGTAAAAATAATAAAGTCAAGTAAGTAACATAGCAAATAAAAAAGTAAGCAAGTAGGCAAGCAAGGCATGTGACACATTCTAAAGAGTAAATAATAGCGCGTTCCAATACGTGAGGGCCTCTTTGTGCCAGTGGTAGGCCTACCGTGTATTTGAAAGATAAGTATGCCATTATGTATCATCTCACTTCTATAAATTAATTAAGTAATTCTGTTTTTATTTTAAATAAATAAATAGTAAAATATAACTGCTTAAACATATTTTTTTAAAAGATGGTGTATTTTCATCAAAAGAATAAAAGTATAACAGAATATATTATTATAATTAATTAAGTAATTAATTTTATTTTTCAAAAGCAAAAGAAGTACATGAATCGCTTAAGCCTTTTTTTTTAATGTACAATAAAAAATATTTTTGTCATGTGTAAATTTCTCGTTGTTCCATTTGAAAACTTTACATATGTTATAAAAAGATAGTCATGCTCCTTTAACTAGGATTTAATTAATTTAAAGGAAATGATCCACATAATTGGCATGCTCACCCCTCAAATAATGTACATAAATATGATAATTGTCACTTGGGGTCGAAAACCCACTTGGACATTTAAGTAAGGTTAACTAATGGATTAAATACACCTCGGGTATTAAATCACCTAAGGTTAAAATGATGCATGCTCTTAAAAGGGATTTGGTTTAGCTCTATCCTAGGCTGACTAGAGTGGGTTTTTCTAGATTGGTCTTCTCCCAAGTAGACAACTTGAGAGTGGAGAGCCCGTGACTGTCGACTGCACCGCTGATCGACTTACCCACGAACTTTCCCCTAAAAGGTATTTTTGAAAAGTGCACGGCCGCAAACCACGTAACCGCTAGGTGTGTGCTTTGTGTGAATTTTCTAGAAGTGGAGGAAGTGAAATGGAATAACAAATTATACAAAGTAATAAGAATAGGCGAACAATTCATATAAAGTATTTTATCACACAAAGGCAATTCAAATAAGCATCACAAACAGTTAAAAAACACACAAATTCATTTATATTATTAACCTAAGTTTGTTATGGTTTAGAACCTAAAATCCCCAGCAGAGTCGCCATGCTGTTATACCCCATTTTAACATGGGTCAAATTAGAGTATAACATATTGATAATTCTGAAGGTTTAATTAATTTTAAGAGAGTCGCCACCTAATTATCTTAACGGTGAATTAGGACACCCATTTAAGCTAAACAATGCTTTTTATAAACTCTGTTTTATGGTCTGCTTGACCTTGAAATTTTAGGTAAGGGTTCCAATTAATCCTATAGGGAAGGTTGTTAAAGCACACTATATGATCCGCTAATTACGGTTAACCGGCCAAACTTAGATTAATTGAGTCAAAACAAATCCATTTTTTTTTAAATTTGCTAGATATTATACCCTTTGTTTCAAAATAGAAAATAATAAGACAATATTTAACGTTAATATCGGCCAAACTTCTTGTAAGAAAAAAATTTTAACCCCAAAGAGACCTTTAATAAATCTAATAACTAAAGAATCATTCTTGAAAAAGTTAAGTATTAGAAAAGAAAGAATTCATAAGTACTTTTAGAAAACTACACAACTAGAAAAAAAAAACTTCTTGTTTTTACGGGAAAATGTTTGATGAAAAGTTTTGAGAGCATCATTTGAATTCATTTGGAAACTTGATAGGAAAATCCACTTAAATTAGAAGTATTAAGAAAATCAAGGCATGAAGTAAAGCAAAGAAGTGGACGTTGTGGTGAATTAGTTTGTTTTTAAACTCCTAACATAGATAAAATATTCTATTGTGTGTACTGTGTAAAGTTAGTGTATTTGTTATCAACTAGAGGCAACTACTTCATAAATGGCCTAATGACAATTAGTTGCTGCATAGAATGTCCATGTTTAGCACAACTGAAAAACAAAAATATGAACAACAATAGTAGTTAAAACATAAATGAAGTAGAATGAAAGGATTAAGAGCCATGTCGGCTCCCCAGAAGATTTTATCTTCTGTATTTTGCTGCCTAGACGATGTACAAGTTGTAAAGGATGAAGGTGTGAAATCTTGGCGAGGTAGCGGCGTCGTTGAGTCTCAAAGTAAAACTCTTCGGCTCCGGCGTTCATGTAAAATAAAGAAAGAGAAAAACGATTAGAAGAGAGACAACTACATCACAAATGCGTGTAGGAAATATCTAAAGAGAAAATTCATACAGTTATATAATTCCAATTGTCTTTAAGCGATACCATTCACGTTAATAGATTAACATTATATTATATGTACTCAATACTCCAACTAGGACTCATGATAGACAGAGAAAGGCCCCAAGAAAAGATCATCTAGAAATTTATATGAAAAAGACAAACATGTAATTCTTTATTTAGAACAACTGTACTTATGGGGATCTTTATTAATAATTCTTCATTAGCCAAGTTTAAACAATTAAAGCCAACATATAGATTTAAGCACAGAACATGAAAAGTAAGAAATCAAGTCATGGTATCATGAAATCCTTGTCAAAGTAGCATGTGTTAATTTACAAACTGATAGCGAGGATCCAAAGAGGGTGTAAATTGTTAAGCTTGTCTTAGCTACTGGTTTATGAGAATGCTGCTTAAAAAATGTTTCATACAAAGTTCTACTATTTCACAAGGCTTATAAGTTTAGATGGTCATAAATTTAATACTATTCACTAAATCCTATAAACATGTTCTCCCGATTACCAGATAATCATATAAATGGGTCACAAAGCACATTTTTATAATAGATAGATAATTTTAGCAGATCTGAACTCCGTCTCAATTAATAATAGTAAACAAATTCAGGCTATAGAGTTAAAGTCCTAATGTAAGGATATCTTGTAGTATAACTCCTAAAGCATGAATGCCAACTAGAGAGGTCAAGCCAGTCATCGGACGGAATAGCAGAACATTAGCATCAATGTTTAATCCATACTGAGCCAGTGATAACATGCACACTTAATTTTTTTGTTATACTATCACTCAACCAATATAGTAATCCTTCTTATAGAACATGGTATTGAAAACATGGGAGCAAATTACTTAAGACAAAAATATAACAAGTATAATTGAAAGACTACATACAGGCATTTCATTGAATATTCTGTTAGTCACGTTTCTATCAATATGCAGCAAGATTACCAAATTCCTAACTATATAAAACAGTAGATACAAATTATGGTTTCTCACTATATGAAGCAAACTATATCAGAGTTAGGGCTCTCTGAGATGGTTTTAGGCGGGATTTCAAGAACGAATTCGATCTTGATTTTGAATCTTGGTCAAAGTAGAACGTTTGAAATTGTAACGTTAAATGTTTCTTGGATGGATTCGGCAGAGTTCATGTGGTGTGCAGAGAAAATGTGAGAGAGATAAGAACTTACTCAAATAGGAGGGGGCAAGTTTCTGCCATGGATGATGGAGGTTGTGACCTTTCACCAAAGAGGGAGAAAGAAGAAAGACAACCCTAATTCTTAGAAGTGATAAACTTGATATTGGGCTAGGCAGATTTGGGTCTATGGAAATTGGGCTCGAGCAGGCCAACTCGGCTGGTTATTGAGCTGATATCAATTTGGGCCAACTTAGGCCTGGGCTAACTGATTAAGAAGACAATATTTGGATTTTTAGCCTCCTATCTTCTTGGGTATTTTTGGGGCTTCTATTTTAATAAAATATTTTCATAACCATATTATATAATACTATGTAATATTAGTATAAAATATTCATTACACCAATTTATAAGTATAAAACTCTAATGTTCTCGAAACAAATATTTATAAAGAGTAGAATTAAAGAAACATTACTATTTCACTAAATAAAATAAATGAGCATATGAATAATAATAATAATAATAATATGTATAGTAATAATTTTAATAATGATAACATGAATACCAACACTAATATTAATACATAATAGTAGTAACAATTGTAATAACAATAGTAGTAAAATAGGGTATTCAACTTATTAGTTACTTAGAAGCTCAAGAAAATTAATTAGAAGAAAGGAATGACAAAATTGGATGTCAACACCTCTAAGTATCTCCATAAGACCTCCCTAGGGACCCTGTTAAACGCTTTCTTTGGATCGATAAACACCTTGTGGAGATCCTTCTTCTTATCCCTGTATTGTTCCACCATCCTCCTAATAAGGTAGATAGTTTCTGTGGTAGATCGCCCTGGCATGAACCCGAACTGGTTTTCTAAAATAGACACCGTCCTTCGCACTCTCATTTCTCCCACTCTCTCCCATACTTTCATGGTATGATTCAGTAATTTAATACCCCTATAGTTGTTACAGCTCTAGATATCGCCTTTATTCTTATACAACGGAAACATTGTATTCCACCTCCACTCTTCAGGCATCTTATTAGTCTTGAATATATCATTAAATAATTCTGTAAGCCATTCTAAGTCTGCTTTGCCCACACACCTCCAAAGTTCTATCAGAATTTCATCTAGTCTGGTAGCTCTGCCCCTCCTCATCTTACGCATTGCCACATTGACCTCATCGACCTCAAAGTCCCTACAATCACTTATCTCATGTGGGCTATCGGCATTTCGCAAATCTACAATATCTTGATCTCCTTCTTCATTCAGAAGTTTATGAAAGTAGGTCTGCCATCTCCTCTTAATCTGGTCATCCCCCATCAAAACTTTGTCGTCATCATCTTTTATGCACCTTACTTGATCCAGATCCCGAGCCATCCTCTCTCTCCCCTTAGCGAGTCGGAATAGCTTCTTCTTCCCACCTTTGTTCCCTAGCTCCTCATACAGACGAGCAAAAGTTGTCGTCTTAGCCTCCGTAACTGTCATCTTTGCCTCCCTCCTAGCCACCTTATATTTCTCATTATTTGCTCTCTTCTCCTCCCGGCCAGTGCTCCCTACTAATCGCAGGTAAGTCGCCTTCTTCATTTCCACTTTACCTTGGACAACTGCATTCCACTTCTAGTCTCCTTCGTGGCCCCAAGTGCATCCCGAAGATATCTCTAACACCTCTCTCGTCGCCTTCCTTATACATTCTACCGCCGTTGCCCACATAGTGTTTGCATCCCCACTACTTCTCCAAGCTTCCATTGCCAATAACCTTCCTGCCAACTCCTGAGCATTATCCTTAGTCAGGGCGCCCCACCTAATCCTCGGACGGCCTCGTACTGACCTCTTCCTCCTCCTTATCATAATACCATTGTCCATCACCAAAAGTCTATATTGCATCGCAAGGATAGCTTTAAAAACAGAACAAATACAAATTAAGGAATCGAATGATTTAACGTGCACTAAGTACATGACTTTGGAAGAATGGAAATAAGTGAGTTGTGCACGGGTTCATATTGCGACTAAAAACAAGACATAAGAAAACTAGAAGCTTTCCTGTCGTTGATAACTCGTTTTACAAAAATTAGAATAACAGGTATAATATCACATCTGGATTTGAACTTAGATAAAGCAATGTTTTAGTTCCATTTGTCACTATATTAAACTTTTCCCTCATGTCAAATAAGTTCAACTGGAACAGTTATTTGTGCCTTTTTAGAAGGTTTAAAATGTAATACTCTTATTTACAAAACCATATTTTGGTTAAACTTGTAAACATGCAGGTGCACCACTTTGGACGCGTGGCTGGCTAGCTTAATGGCCATTTTTCAAATTGACGGGGAATCATGGGATGAGGGTTCACAAGCTTTTCCTACAGCTTCAACCATCAAATCATTTTCTCCTCTCTCTTGTAACCGCCACAGTACCCTGCAACGAATTAAACCAACTATTGCTAACATGCGCTAATACGTATCCTACGCGCCTTCTCTCTTTCCCTCCAATTCTCCACTCTCTGCAATTAGCTGAATGAATAAAGTAAGCAAAAATTTCACTCCAAATCCTCACGTTTTCAAAATGCTTCCCTCCTTCAAAACTCCCCTTCTCTCTCTCTTCATTCTCTCTCTGTTACTCTCCCCTTCTTCTGCCGTACCAACAACCACTGTCGGCTTCACCTACTCCCCCGCCCCCAACTCTCCACCGCCGGAGCACGTCGTCACCGCCCTTCAGTCACTCAAAATCCCAGCCGTACGCCTCCTTAATCCCAGCCCTACTTTAATCCGAGCATTTTCCTACTCCAACATTTCTCTTCTCCTCACCGTCCCCAATTACCTCGTCGGCTCCTTTGCTTCCAATCGTTCCGCCGCTACTCTCTGGGTTTACAACAATGTGCTTCCGTTTCATCCTCGTGCTCGTATTTCGCTCATCTCCGTCGGTTCCGACGTCATCACTTCCCCTACTTCCGGCGGTTCCGACCCTTCGGTCGCCGTAGTCCCCGCCATTCGGAACCTGCACCGCGCACTGAACGACCTCGGAATTCGCACCGTCTCAGTTTCCACTACTTTCTCCTTCATCAACGTGATTACGACGGCGTTTCCTCCATCCTCCGCCGAGTTCCAGGAGCCGGTCAGCTCTCTAGTCATCAGGCCTGTACTTCAGTTTTTGGAGGAAACTAACTCGTCTCTCCTGGTGAATGTGTATCCGTACAATGTTTATAGACTCCACGGAGAGATTCCAGTCGGTTTCGCTCTGTTTCAGGAAGGCCCGTTCAACTTTCGTGATGACGTTGTTACGGCTGTTCGTTATCATAACCTGTTTGATATGATGGTTGATGCCGTGATTGCTGCCATGGCGGTTAGTGGTTACGAGAATGTTCCGTTAATTGTGACGGAAACAGGGTGGCCAAGCGATGGAAGCAACTATGAGCACGTGAATAATGGTGTAAGGAATGCAGAGGAGAGCCAGCTGTACGCGGAGATGTATTTACAGGGGCTGCTTTCGCATTTAAAATCTGGACTTGGAACTCCGCTCAGAAAGGAAGGAGTTTCTGAAGCTTACATTTACCAGTTGTTTGATGAAAGTGAAACGAACGTCCAGAAGAGCAATTTGAGTAGTGCTCAAGGTGAAATTACAGGGCAGTACTGGGGAGTTATGTACACGAACATGAGCATGAAGTACAACATCAATTTTGACAGTGCTGATCGGAACTCGAGAAAGCTTGGTGTACTTGTTCCCTCGATTCATCTTCTGTGGCTTCTTTCTATGCTTGTTCTAGCTTCATCGCTCTCATGAATATTAGTGGAAAAAGTCTTGCTTAGTTTCTTGATGTTAATAATAGATTGCATAAGGAGGGAAACTGAATTGTAAGAAATACTGTATAATTTTCCTTCTTGAACAAAATATATGATTCTTGCTTATATTCTGATGGTTGTATGAATATCAAGGATACTTGTATACGTCAAGATTACTGTTGCTTCTCCTAGCATTTCAGATCTTTGTTGGTTTACTAAGGGTTTACTTCTGATATGATTTATTGTCTTTTTAGTTTGTATTGTAGCCATAATTGAAATTGCATGACAAGATAGAATATTTACTGTACATTACAGCAAAATAAGCTTAAAGCACATGAAAAATCACTATAAATACATCTCAATATGAATTACTGAATTGTGACTACATAACTAAAACTTGAAAGTATGTGCCGATAGACAACTAAACTGGAAGACATGCGCCCATAGACAGCTAACTATTTACATGGATGCCAATCACTTAGTTGAAAAGCATAACAAGCTCTTCATTGAACGACCTGTAAATGCATAGAATGGCAATTGCGACCCCAACAGACAATTGTTTCTACCCATTTGTGAAATGAAAAACAATTCTCCATTTCCCTCCACTCTATGTAAGAATGAAGAGATAACGGGGGAGTAGTAACAAGTTATGTAGAGCACGAAACTGATGCAAGAACTAAATGTATACTTCTCCAAAATGTCTCCTCAGCAACTCAAAAGGCCAAGTACAAGTCCAGCAAAGCCACTAACCATTAACAGCTCCCTGCAACCAACATATAGACAGAATATAAAAATTCCCATCTTTATACCATTAGCTGCAGAAACTTTCCGCACACCATTGTATCAAGAAGCCACAAGTATTACACGCTATCCCCAATTTATATGACTTGCTTTCTGTTTTCAATGTTCCAAAACATTTGATGTTATCTGACTGATAAAGTCATTTAAAACATCTTTTATAGTTTCAAAAGTTCAAATTGTTTAAGTTTCACCTCTTCTCATCAAACTAACATTTTAATTATCACGACTAATTAATACGTGATCAAGGCAACATCTACACTATCAAATGACTTTTCATAAGTTAGGATAGAGGGAGTATTTAAAAACCAGCCATCCCTTAGAACCTGAATATTGATTTAATAGATCATAGCATCATTGGCAAATTATTATGAAAAAGCAGAAACACAGGAGTCATTTTGCAGCACAAAACTGGCTAAGATAGCTGATGCTGCCACCTAATATAAGTGCAAAAAATCATCTTGAGCGTTTGATCGAGCTTATGCTCGCTTTTCTCATGATAGTACAGAGGGAAAGATTTACCATTGCAAGCTGTTGTTCAGTAAAGGAATGATGGAAAACTGTCAAGTCAGGATCATCCTTGTGCTTGTCCCAAGCAGCTTTGAACTGTGAGCCCTTGGATCTTGACATTGAGGAGAAATGATATTAAGAAAATGGAGAACTCGTGAAGTAGAGAAGAACTACAACAGAAGCAAATAACTCATATCACATGCAGTAGGAGAAACAAAGGTATGGAGCATGATATTTACTGATGGATCAAAATTATAGTCTGAAGAACAAGTTTTCTGATTTCTTCACGAGCAATTTTCAGCGCTGCCTCCTTGTATAGACTAACAAGCTCATCCACCAATCTGCATCACACCAGTAGGTACAATTTAAAGAAGTGCGACAAGAACATATAGGAAGGTTCTACCTTAGTATTAAAGTTAGGGATGTTAATCCATAGTCAGTAAGATGGTTTTAAGTATTGAAAAAAGAGGTCATCAGTTTAGATGCAAAACTGGAATTCAGTACGAAACAGTATATTGGATAACTTTTGGGGTACTCCATTCTTCATATTCAAAGGAGTCAAAGGAGACATAAGTAATATTCAGGGTGAATCCTACTTTTCCTTGTCCATTCGTAAATTTACCTTTCAATGTGTGGCGAATTCCTTATCCATATCAACTTTACAACTGTTTTGATCCGTTCTAGAACCTGAAATAAAAATGAAGTACCAAATTGTTGCTAGTAATGATCTCTAACACAACATATCTTGTAGAAAAAAGTTCTGAAATGCAAAAGAAGCTTAACTCTTATATATTTTTACAAGAGGTCCGTTGACACCACTAAATTAAACTTAATCAGACTACAGAAACAGAAACCACTAGAAAAGGAATTCAGAAAAATTATTCAGGATACAAAAAGGTAGCACGGCTGACAGATTTAAAAGAATTTTATCACCTCTTACCAGCAGAACAGTTCTGTCATCATCCGCATGCATCCACTTGAAGAAAAGGGGAAAAAGACGCCTGAAATGAGCTAGCAGCACAAGACCAAGACCATTGAACAGTGGCTCAATATGCTGTAGCCATGCAATACGACGCTTCTTGTTTTTTGGTTGCCTTTCCAAGTGGCTCAACATCTCATTCAACATTTTTTCATACCTGTGCCACGACATATTTGAAAGGTAAATACATACTTGAAGCATAAAATTTTGGAAATGCTAATGTTCAAAGGACATGTAAAATATATCAGTACACAAAGGTACAAATGCCTTTTCTGTTTTTTGGATAAGGAAAGGCAATATTATCGAGAACAATACCAAGAAGGTACTAAAGAACGTACAAAATATTAGGATTTACAATTTCCCATTTCGACTCGCATAGTCCCTCCATCCAAGATTTATTTTATTTATAGGTAGTGTCTTTTATTAAACTGGAAGTACAAATTGAAGAACACATAATATGAATATACTTCTGAGTGAATCAACAGTAAAAGAAGGATAGTGCTTTAGCATTTCACTGATAACATTTCCTCCGCAAATTTATGAGTAGAATACCATTCTTAATCATGATTCATGTGTAAATGTTGGCAGACCTAACCAGGATTCAATATATAACAGATAGAGGCGCTCTACCATATGCTTCGAGGATTACTTTTCTGGGTGAAAGTCACCATAAGTACAGACATTTGAACCACATGGTCCCATATGTCATCATCGGAAGCAATATTTTGGCAACAAGCATCAAGAATTACGTCTTCATAGCAACCAATCTCAGCAGCATTGACATTTTTTGCCAGATGTATTAAGCTAACCATGCCCTGTCCCTGAAGTGAGAACAAAAATTTGTCAACAGCCTAATGAAAACAAAAAAAGTAATATTAGTTCTGAGATGCAAATGTATGACAGACAATTCCACTTGCCTGTAACAATTAGAAATCCCATTTTATCTTGAAGATGGATTACATCATGCTCCAAAATAAAGAAAAGACTAAAAAGGCAAGAGAAACAGAGAGAGGTTCTACCAACATTATTACAATCAGAAGTCTCTAATAGAGCATCTAAGAACAAGCTTTGGAAGAGAACTGAATACCTGATTCAATTGATGTTCTTTTTGTTGTCATCAGTTGTTATAGGGATCAGACATAAACCAACCTCAGAGGCGCATAAAAGCTTAGTACTAGCTGGCTAACAATCATTTTAAAGAGTGTATCCCTTCTAACAGTTCACAATGTATTTCACCACAAGTCCACAATGTATTTCAAGGAAAAGACAGTGATATAGGAATTCTAAAAAAGCAAAATTTCCACATAGAATATCTCATTATCCAATTATTTTACAGTATAAACAGACCACTGCAAGAATCAATCATTTATACTATTAGTTACTAGAGGGTTTAACTGTTCTACAGTGATCTAGGAATATTAGCTTAGTTTTAAACAAAGATCAACAAGTAGATTACCCATCTGATTGAAGCAGCAACAAATTTGTAAGATCAGCAATCATAAAAAGAAGAACCCACCTTTACTTCAGATGACCAGTGATCAAGAGCTGTTAAGGCACATGGAATCACCAAAGAGCACACTTTTCCTAGGTGAGGATAATCCACCTACAAACAATAAATCTAGAACATTATGCTTCATCTCAAAAGAATTCTAACCACAAACTGAAAAAAGTTCAACGAAATAAATATATTAATAAGTCTTCAACTACCAATTTAGGATAGACAGACCTGAGAAATGAACCATCTAAACTGATAAGCGGCAACAATGGCATATGCCACTGGAACTCTAGCGCTTGCAGCTGATATCTCATCACCATCAATTGATTTATCTATCGTGCTCTCCTTAATCTTGTCTTTTAGCAAAGGCAACAGTTGAGGCATTAACTGTATGGCCAACTTCTTCTCATTTGGCAGAGACTTCAAATGCCCATCCAGCTCGCCAATTTTCATTAACTCATTCCCACCAACTTTTCTGGCGTAAGCAATAGATAGGTCTTTGAAGGCAGAGGCCGCAGCTATAGATAGCAAATAGGGAACCCAAGAGAGCTGATTGTGAGTGGATTCTGAGGTAGAAGCCAATGCAGCACAACATAAGCTAAAATCCGTTATTTTGCTGTGTATTTCAGTTTCCGAGAGTTCTGAGTTGGAAAGCGAGTTGCTATAAGGTAGAAGGGACAGTAGCATGGATTTGACAGAGATATTGGAACCCTCTGGAGGAGTATAGCATGCCTTGGAGAGTGATTCTCTTATTGGCTCTGATAATCTATTACAGTTTTTAAAGGACACAGTGGAACTTAATCAAATTATTCACACAGCACACAGGTCCAAAAGGATAGAATGAAGAGAGAGAGAGAGAGAGAGAGAAATGGTCTTACAGAAGCAGGTCCTCAATGAGAACTTTGAGAGACTTTGACATCCTTCCCCTGGTTTAGATCTTCTCTCTGCTAATTGCTAGAGCTTGAATACTTTAACTAGTCCTCTACACCATGACAGCCTGTCCATTTTTGTTTATGTAAATTTAAATTATACCAAAATACTTTGGGATGAGAACTATGATCACACTAAATTACTTTTACTACCAAAAACCTGCCTAGGGGCAATAACAATGAATTTTCTTTCTTTTCTACTGAAAACGATATTACAAATTACTTTTTCAAATAGCAAAGTGAGGGAAAAAGGTGAAGTTATGAATTATCACTTGTGGATGGAAAATAGTTGCCAAACCTGTAAAGATAATTAACATACAAAGAAAGGGAAAAGAGAGAGTAATAGGTGAAGAAAGTTGCTTGTTGAAATATCATCATACTAGTAATACATAGGAAAATTGTTTGCAGTTTAAAGCTCTAAAGCTTTTTAAAAGAAAATAATTTAGTTGTTAAAACAAAAACATGACATGAAAGACTTATTTTGGAATAAGAATAAGAAGAAAAACATACTATTTAGAAGAAGCAGAAGAAGAAAGAAAGAAATACACCAACAGTGAACAGCAAATGACATATGCCTACATGATCGAAGAAAATATACCTTTTCTATGAGATATTCAAGACTTCTGCTTGGGAAATTCTAAGGCACAAAAATACAGAAATTATTGAAACTATCTACCTATTATAAATGAAGAAAATTCTATAGACAGCAGAATACAGAACTTTATAGTTAGGGGTGCTTATCGAGTGGTTCGGATGGATATTTGCGACTCAACGGTTCGGCTTATCAGTTATCCATTTTTGATGTCCTAAACTTTAGCGGTTATCCGACGGTCATCTGTCAGATAATGTACACAAGATATATATGTTCCATCAACCAAATATTTGAAAAGGAGGAAACTAATTGGAATCTTAGTTTTGGATTGAATGATATAGCAAATCACATTCAAGCTTTAAATTGATTAAGTTTCTTTTATAAGGAGGTTTAAATTAAGCTTTAGATTCAGGTTTATAGTATCCAAGATTAAAAAACCAAACTAGAGAAAAAAAAGCTAAAAACCTGTGCCCTAGCTGGCGAATGGCTGAGCATCACTGATTATCTTTTTAATCAATAGAGAATCTTCCCTTGTTTTAGAATAAATACAGAGAGATATATTCTCAGGAAGTTGAGCTCAACGGAACAAAAGAGAAGGAAATTTTTCTCAATTTGTCGCCTTGGTTAATCGTGGACAAAGAAACTTATCTCGTACTGGAAACTGGAATGGAGGTTGGAGGTTTGGAGCAATGGAGCTGACCGAAGGATTTAAGCTAAGGTTGATTGGTGCTTTAGGGCTTTTTAAGATACTTTTATATATGTGACGGTAGAAATGTAATTCTTAATGTGTTAAACTGCTAAACTGATGAGAAAAAATGGCAAACCGCTACCCACACCAATTAATTACAAAATTTCAAAAAGTTTCCCAACCGTTGAGCCAATAACCCAATACCAATGAACCAACAAAACTATTTTGCGATTGGATTATCGATTACGGTTCAATTTTGAACAGCCCTAATCTTCATAGTGACATATGTATGCATTGACAGTAAAGAACCAATTGTCAAGTCATATTATAAACATTAGGAAGCAATGTCGGGATAGAATGGATCAAATTACCAGCTAGAACAATGTGATTCTACTTGGTATTAGCAGCACTGCACGTAGTATATGAGAAAAGAACCTACTGGACTGATGATATTACATTAATTATGTTTTGTGAGCAAAATATCAAACCAAAAGGTATCCTTATTCCTAAGTGAGTGACACTGAATTCGGAGTTGCCCACTTGATTGGTTTGACTCCAGCTATATTCAAGAACAAAAACACTTCCTTAATCATATAACTCTAATTGTACAAAAGACATAAGTGAAGACAGAGTACTTATTACTTACAAGTAATGGCTCTGGAATCAGCGGAGAAGCGCCAAAAGAACTGGAAAGAGTGACTATTTGAGAGATGCAAGAGAGAATAATAGCACAGGGTTATAGTGCGTGGGCTGCAACCCATATTCAACCCGCGATATAACCTGCTAGGCCTGCTTTGGAAAGCAGTTAAGTTTGGGATAAGCCCAACTTAACCCATTTGAGTCAACTTAAAGGAATTTTTACCAACTATAGCAAATGTTAACACCTTATTTATTTTAAATAAATAACATTCAAAAAAAATTATATTCTATAGATACCTTTTAAGGTTTATAGCTATTTTGGTTTCCTCCTAGCCCTAAACCACTAAATACACTAACCAGTTACACTATTTTTTTTCTCTCTCTACTTTGATACATCTCATTCTCTTCCTCCATCCCATTAAAATTTCCGATCTCCTTGAAATTTCCTCAACATATTCACCTATCCTTTTCTCGTTACAGTGTCGAGAGTCAATTTCAAGTTCAATGACTTCAGAAGCATCTGGTATAATATCACATATCATGATTATTTTCGTACAATATTTTTTTGGTACTCTTAATGTGAAAAACATACTGTAAGTAATTATTATACTATGACGTTGGGGATGGAATTGACTGGGTCAGCAGGGGAAGCAACCATAGTAGGCAAGTGGTACCGCTTGAACTGCTACGGATCAAAAAGTTGTCTTGTGCAGTGTTTTGGAGAGCGCAAAGCGCAAAAAAGCGACAAGGGCTCGCCTCGCTTCAAAAGCGAAGCGCAAAGCGAAGCGCACGCTTTATTAAAGTGAAGCGCAATTCTTAAAAAACATAATGTAAAATTATAAATAATCAAAAACATTAATTTAAATACTTAAAAGTAGGTACTAGGTACCACCAAATCATTCACAAACCATCCACAAATTATAGGACAAGCAAAATCAAAGCTACTAAATTACTAGAAGTCAATCAACATCTTATTCTTCAACTCCTCTTCTCCTACAACAAGATTGTCAAAATCTTGAATTCCTCTATCATCTTCATATTGCTCGTCATCTTCTTCTTCCCCTCATCTTCATGATCACTTTCATCTTCATCAATTAGGGATAGGGATCGACTTGTAGTAGCCACACTTTTTCCCTTCCTAATAGAGCTTGAACTTGGAGTATATCTCCTAAAACCATAAGGATCCTCCCCAACTCCACTACCAACCGCAACATCATCCCAAGTGAAATCGGAGTCGCCTTCAAATACTTCTTCATCTTCACAATTTCGGGGACTCCGGTTAGCCACTCATTAGCCTCATCAATGTTGTCCAAAAGAATTGGATCAATTATATTGCGGTGGTTGTAGCGACGTCTCAATGCTCTATTGTATTTTATAAACACTAGATTATGGAGGCGCTTCAAGGTTAGTCGATTCCTTTTCTTTGTATGAATCTGCAAAAATGATGTGTCAACTAATTAGTAGGAGTTTAGACAATTGAGATATAATTTACTTTATCTCAAAACATGAAATAATTCTTTTTATTTCTCACGTGTTCAAAAACACTCCAGTTCCTTTCACATCCGGATGAGCTACAAGTTAAGCTTAAAACTTTGATAGCGAAAGTATGTAACTCCGGAGTCTCTGCACCATATTGGTCCCACCATTCAACTATAGAAGTCAAAAAAAAATATATTCAAGAGTTAATAAGTATAAAAAATACATCGAAGTTAGAGTTATAAAATATAGAAACACTTGGTCACTTGGCGACTTTTTCGTTCTTTGTTTGATAGCAAGTCGAAGCTTAAAAAGTCCTTCAGCTGCCTTGTAAATAGCAAGCTGATCTACTATCTTCTCTTGCAAGTCTTCATCTGGGTTCAACTTGATAACAACCTAATGGAATCCTGTCCACACTTCTTTAGCCAATGAATTCTTCTCATACTGCTCATAAAAGAGTGAGGGGTTCAGAATAAGTCCAGCTGCATGCAAAGGTCTATGAAGTTGCTCATCCCATCTTGCATCAATGATCTAAAAGACCTTTGCATATTTCTGCTCATCAGTGAATGATGCTTGAATAGCCTCCTTGGCCCTATCCATAGCTTCATAGAGGTAGCCCATTGATGGTTTTTGCTCTCCATCCACCAAACGGAGTACTTTAATCAAAAGGCCACCAATTTTAAGAGCATGAAGGACATTATTCCAATAAGAACAAGAAAGAATAATGCGTGCAACCTCTTTCCCCGCACTTTCCCTTGCAAATTTACTCCTGCTCCAATCCTCTGATGTGACCATCTGTCTCAAATTGTCTTTTTGTTTGTGGAGACTACGCAAAGTCAAGAAAGCGTGGCGAACCTTGTCTTGCCCGGTTTCACCAAACTTTTTTGCATGGTGAATCTTCTCATCATATTCAATAACAATGGCCGCTAGGAAATATAAGAATATAACCTAACGCCCTGGCCAAAAACTGTAGAGAAGGGCCTTTCCTTGAAAATGTCCCCGAACATCAAGTTGATGCAATGAGCCGCACATGGAGTCCAGTAGACATTCTTGTAGGCTCTTTCAATCATGCCACTTGCTTTCACATTTTCACTTGCATTATCAGTGACCACTTGAACAACTTTGCTTGGACCAATCTTTTCGATGGTGTTTTGAAACAAAGTGAACATTTTGATGTGGTCGGTGGATGAGTCGCTAGCATCGATGGACTCAAGAAACAAACTTCCCCGGGGAGAATTCACCAACACATTAATAATCATTTTTTCCGTTCTTGCTGTCTACTTATCCATCATAATGGAGCAGCCGTACTTGTTCCAAACAACTTTATGCTCTTCAACGATTTTGTTAGTCTTCTCCACTTCCTTAAGATAAGGACCTCTTATTTCATGGTAAGTGGGAGGCTTCATCCAGGCCCGTATTGACCAACGGCCTCAATAAAGTCTCCAAAAGTGTCATAATTGACACAATTGAAGGGGAGCCCAACATCATAGACCCATCGTGCAAAAGCTCTAACTGCACGATCCCTTAAAATGTCTCTAGCAATTTTCTGTACATCTTTCCCACTGGCCTTTGTTCCCTGCTTCTTTGAAAAGTAGCAATCCATAGGACCTTTAGTCGTTGAACCATGGCTTGAGCCATCTCTTCCCCGTTTTGTTGGAAGTGACAATTATTCAATATCATCGTCATCATCGTCATCATCATCAAGATTGGTCACCATTGGTTGATGAACCATTTGATTTTTTAGCTCCTTCTTCTTCTCAACAAAATTTTTTATTTCTTCCCTCACCTCCGGTGGACATTTTGGACAACTTGTGACGTTTCTATCGCCACCAATTAGATGGTATTTAAACCGATAAATTCCACCGGTTGTAATCTTGTTGCAAAAGATACATAAAACATTCGTATTCTTCTCGTTAACTCTCTCGCCATATCGCCAAGCCGGGTCTTTCTCTTTCGAATTTTGAGACATTTTAATATTCATATTAAGATATAAACGAAAACATAATCAATAAACTGAAATATAAAGAAAAATTGTTCACTGTGAAGTTTAGTGAAATATAAAGGAAAATTGCTCACTGTGAAATGTAAAGGAAAATTGTTCACTGAAATATAAAGGATATAAAGTATCAATAAACTACTGAATAAGAAAGTAGAAAAAAGAAAAAGAGAGAAAGAAAGTGCGACTGGAAACAGAGAGAGGAGAGACAGACGAAAAGGATAAAAAAAAAAATTTCCTTCCCCTGTTCTAAGTCGAAATAGAGAGAAAGAAAGAAGAAGAAAATTGAGGAAGAAGAAGAAGAGAGGTGCGACTGGTCTGAAGAAACCAGAAGAAAGAAAAAACAAAAAAACGAGAAGAAAGGAGAAGAAATTACCTGGGTTGGTCTTCGAGGTTGACTGGTTGAGCGACTGTAGAAGAAGAAGCAGTGGAACCCTAGCTTTTTTTGTTCGAAGATCGACCGAAGAAGAAGCGCGTCTCTGTTTCGATTTGTTTCGACTGAAGAAGAAGCTTTCCTTCGATTTAGAGTATATTTGTTTCGACCGAAGAAGAAGACCCAAAGTTTTTTTCTTTTTAAAAAGGCCCCTGCGCTTTTTTCAATTAAGCGAGCGCTTCAGCGCTTCAGTCGCCTCATCGCTTCATCGCTTTTACCTGTTGAAGCGTGCGCTTCTGCAAATCGAATCGCTTCGATAGATTTGAATCGACCCTGCATCGCCTCGCCTCGCTTTGCGCTTAAAGCGACGAAGCGAGCGTTTCTTTAAACACTGGTCTTGTTGCAGCGTATTTCCATGCTCGCAAACATCAGGGTTATTGTTGGAATTGTAATGGGGACTGAGCAGCAAGGGTCGAATATGTCAAGGCTTTTCAATATCGTTGACACACCTTCTTTTTCACTACTACACCCCGTAAAGGGTATAATAAAAGGAGTTTTTTCAATTAAAGGACAATCGAAACGGGATTCGTTTATTAAGAGATTCAAAGTAGCCACTTGGGAGATTTATGGTGTCCCAAGTCACCAGTTTGAATCCCGAATCGAGGAAAAGGTTTGACTATGTATTACAGTCGCGAAACAGAAATCCGAATAAGGAATTTTATTAACCCGGGAGAAGGGGTTAGACACTCCCGAGTTACGTGGTTCTAGCACGGTCGCTCAACTGTTATATTTGGCGAAAATCTTATTTTAATACATGCTAAACCTATAGTGCAAATTTTAACTATTTAACCGCTTTTATTCATATTTTTAAAGAGAATTGCAACGTCGTTAAAACACGTCTTGAACCACGTCACATAAAGGCACGTGTGATTTTTGACATATTTTAACTTTATTGGGATTTGGATTTGGGTCACATAAATGTGCACCCGAGTTTAGGAAGGCAGATTATTAAAATACGCGCCTAGAGCAACTACGCGTTTACATTTTGTGAGGGCCATGAAATTCGCTAAATGGCACGCCTCGAATTCTAAGGATCAAAGGATTGTACTCAACTAAAGCCAACTACGATGTTCAAAGATTATTTCTTGAACCAAAAAAAAAAACCATTTCTTAGAATAAGACCCCATAATAACGCACTTCCAACCAAGCCAACCAAACATAAGCAATTTCAACATATAACGAGATGTCTTTTTTTTTTTCACAAGTTCCCTAAGTTTCATGTGAACTAGGTCATATAATGAGTATACATATGCTGCAACATTTGCAAAATGTAGCAGAACGTTCACAAAAGAAGTTCTGGGTGATTTTCCATATGATATGATATGATCTTGTGGGCTTACAAGAGGTAGAATTTCACAGGACAGAGATACAAACAATTCCAAGACACATTCTATTGCTTAAAACTGAGTGTTGCTTAAAACTGAGTCCGCGGAATCAAATTATCCATCGAGAGTGTTGAAGTAAGAGTTCACATATATCAGTTGGCAGACAACGTATTTCAAAATATTTCATCTCAAATTCAACAAAATGAAACAGCCCCTTCCTACTACATATAACTACAATTTCATAAGAACAAAAACAAAATATACATCTACCCCATAAAATTCACAAACATATTCACTGTATGCCATGAGCATGCCAAATAGGAACTTAAAAATTAGTAGCTAATTAGTAATATTCTCAACAAATGCGCAGAGGTGGTCTATTTTGTGACTAAGACCAAAATTGCAGTAAGTCACACTTTATAGAGTGTGTATCTATGTGCTCTATAAAATGAAATAACACTTTTAACAAACAGAAATAAGCATACTCCTAACCCCTGATCCGGGCTCGCATCATATTAAAACAAATCAACACTGAAAATAGAGTAAGAGTGCTTAGAGATAGACCTGAAATGGCAAAAGCACATTGAATAACCTTGCTTGGACGCAAAATACAGAGCAAATCCGACAATGAAAATCAAACGTCTCTTGAAGATCAACACAAATTCATCTTAGCAACATACAAAATGATATTGAAATGCTAGGATTAGAGAAAATGAACCTGTACACAAGCGGAATTCAAACTTTGAACTTCCACAACTCAGTAATCGAGCCAAGGACCAGAACCACGACCAAAATCCATAACGACGACCTCGATGGCGGCTGAAACTCCGAACTCACGGCCTCTCAATCAATCTAGTATTCATCGGTGACTTGAAATTAAAAACAACTGCTAAAAATCGAGAATCAACAGGAACCGCGACAAAGAACTCAACAACGAACTCGAATCGACATCGACGGACTGAACTTTACTGCAAAACCATATGAATTAACAAAATCCCCATGAAATTGGGAAATTCTCGTTTGTTTTTATCTTTGTTTTCAGTCTTAAAGGGTTATGTTTCCAAATCCAGAATACAATTCGAATCCACTTTGGCTCTCTTCGACAGTGAGATAGGACGTGCGAGACCTAGAGTCTGTGAAGGTGAATCTCCGGCGTGTGTTTGTGCGTCTGTTGCTGGAATTGGAGTTGAGAAGCTGTAGTGTTTGGGAGGTCGATGGTTAGTCGTTGGGTGGTTTGAACAGCGGTGGTTACAGGGGAAGTCGTTGGTTGAAGAAGGGTGGACAATGGGGTAGTGAGGAAGATGAAATACAGGGGGTGGGGTTCTGTATTTTTTATGTCCAGCGGCGCTCCTTTCTTATTTTCAGGCGTCTCCCTCCCTTTTTGTGGGGGAAAATTTTAGGGGGATGTGTTTTGTGCGGGAATAATTTTGGGGAGGTTTTAGAGAAGTGTTTTTGGGGGAAATATTTTTTGGGAAGGTTCTTTCAATTTTTATTTCTAATTTATTTTTATCTTTTTTAAATTAAAATTCTATTATTAAAAACTTAAATTATTTAAAATTATACTAATTATGAAAATTATAAAAATTATTTAATCCTAAATAAGAAGAGAAAAATCAACAAAAGGAAAAGGTGTAAAAAAAATTGTGAATTTTAATTTATGAAAAACAAATGACTTCCGATAAAACCTAAATGCTATGCAAGATATTTTTGGTATTTATTATTTTGATATTAAAATGCATGAAATGCAACTATATAAAGGATCCTAAAAAATCAATAAAAATTATTTTGATCTATTTTTAGGATTTATCTTTATGTATGGCAAAAATTACATGCTCACAGCTGCCTCTCTTTGCTCAGAAACACGAAGAGTTTTCGTACAAAGACAAAGTGAGCGGATACGAGCGATTTTTGCCCGTTTGAATACTCCGTTAAAAGCATTTTTTGAAAGATTTGACGGAACCTTGCTTCAGAGGTTGCCTACATATTCTTGGCTATAAAAGAACCAGTTCAGTATAGTTTAGAAGTGAGTGAGATGGTAGAGTATGCCGAGGTGAAGAGCTGGTCGAGGTGCCATTCCACCGAGGTTCCGGTGTGCGGTCCTGTTATTACATCAAAATCAAAAGAAATGAAAAGAGACTATCTAAGTCGGTCAACTAAGAGTTACAAGATTCCTATCTATAAGTCTTCCGAAGCTTAATCTTGAGTCGTTAATGGTTCTTCATACATACTTTGGATCTGAACCTTGACTCTAGCTAGTTGCGGATGCTAATTCATTCTTCCTCGGATTTTTTGACCAAACCCGAACAGCACCACACGCTTGTGACTCCAATCATGTCTTAAGCAATTCACTCTACTTTTGCATTTGGATTCCTTATGCATTTTTTTTTGTTTCTCCTCTTCTTTTATTATTTTAGATTGTGACCAACATCCGCTGGTCGTCTCGAACTTTTGACTCGTATTATTTCCGCAAGCCTCCTTTGTTGTTGACTTGAATTATGATCTGAGATGTTTCACCATGTCTCCGAGTGATGCTTGACTGCTAAGACTTTAAATATGTGTCTCTATTCTTCAAGCGGGCTCCTGACTACTAACGTTTGAAAAGTATTCTCTTGTTCTCCAGGCGGGCTCGTGACTGCAACGCTTGAAAAGTATTCCTTTGTTCTCCGGGTGGGCTCCTGACTGCAAGAAAATAGACAAAAAAAAGTATGCCCCAATTTGGTGACTAGGTACAACATGTTACCAAGTATTAAAATTTGAAAGCTAAAATTTGAATTGTACTTCCCTTGTTCTCCAGGTGGGCGCCTGATTGCAATAAGTTGGACAAACAAAGAAAATATTTTGCCCCGATTTGGTGGTTGGGCAGGCTTGTGAGTTGTTACCTAAGCTATTGATGCGATGGTGAGAGTAAAAGCGAAGACTTGATTGGCATGTATGTCTCTTGTGAGTAAAATCAAGGACATTTGACAAGTAAATTCATCAGACTATGTCTTTTGTTATCTTAGGAGAAAGATTCGTTATACTAAGATTTTGATCCTAGGAGAAGTTTACTATATTTGGAGAAAAAATCATCAGACTAAGACTTTGATCCTAGGAGAAGGTTCATCAGATTAGGTTCATTTGGTTATCTTAGGAGAAAGATTCGTCGGACTAAGATTTTGATCCTACGAGAAGATTCATCTCACTAGGTTTACTATCTTATGAGAAAAATTCATCAGACTAAGACTTTTATCCTGGGAGAAGGTTCATCAGACTAGGGTTTTATCTTAGGAGAAAGATTCATCAGACTAAGATTTTGATCTTAGGAGGAAGTTCATCAGACTAGGTATTCTATCTTAGGATAACAATTCATCAGACTAAGATATAGATCCTAGGAGAAAGTTCATCAGACTATGTTTACTATCTTATGAGAAAAATTCATTAGACTAAGGTTTTGGATCCTAGGAGAAGAGTCATCATACTAGGTCCATTTTTTGTTATCTCACGAGAAATTTCAATAGACTGGGATTTAGATCCTAGGAGAAGAGTCATCAGACTAGGTCCATTTTTGGTTATCTTAGGATAAAGTTTTATTAGACTAAGATTTTGATCCTAGGAGAGGATTCATCAGACTAGGTTTACTATCTTAGGAGAACAATTCATCAGACTAAGATTTGGATCCTAGGAGAAGAGTCATCAGACTATGTCCATTTTGGTTATCTTAGGAGAAAGTTTCATCAGACTAAGATTTTGATCCTAGGAGAAGCTTCATCAGACTAGGTTCACTATCTTAGGAGAACAATTCATCAGACTAAGATTTTGATCCTAGGAGAAGGTTCATAAGACTAGGTTGTTGTTCTCTTGTTATCTTATGAGAAAACTTCATTAGACTAAGATTTTTATCCTAGGAGAAAGGTCATCTGATTAGGTTTTCTATCTTAGAAGAACAATTCATTAGACTAAGATTTTGATCCTAGGAGAAGGTTCCTCACACTAGGTCCATTTGTTATCTTAGGTGAAAGATTCATCAGACTAAGTTTTCTATCTTATGAGAGATATTCATCAGACTAAGGCTTTGACTCTAGGAGAAGATTCATCAGACTATGTCGATTTTATTATCTTAGGAGAAATATTCTGCAGACTAAGACTTTGATCCTAGGAGAATATTCATCACACTATGGTTTTTATCTTAGGAGAAAAATTCATTAGACTAAGATTTTTGGTTATCTTAGGAGAAAGATTCGTCAAACTAAGATTTAGATATGGGAAAAATCCATCAAACTAGGACTTTTTACCCTAGGAGGAAAAATTGTAAAAAGCAATGGCAAAGGTCAAAGATTTGAGAAACTTCCTTTTTGTTGGCTTTCTTCTTCTTCCTTTTCTTTTTATTTCCTTTTTTATTGAACTAACTTTCTTGTACTGCTTTGTTTCTGTTTCAAACAAAGAAACGTTGTGAGTTTAAAATGTGGTGGTTAGTTTGTGGCCTTGAACTTTGAAGGTGGCCAATATCCTCCATTTGTTGCATTGCATGAACTGTCATCTCCCCAACCCTTATATTTTATATGAATCACACAACATGTCTATTGTCCCCAATTCGTGTATATGATGTTCTTTCTTGACTTAACCACTAACTTCGGCCTTGAGTTTATTGTTCCTTCACTCACCATGATAATTGATTCCCACTTGGAGACCTTGCTAACCCTTTTTCTTTGTCACCCTTAGTGAGGCAAATATCTCTGATTCGTTGACCAAACATCCTTCATCTGTTGCATTGTTCCTGAATTGATACATACCACGCCATTGTATTTCACACGAATCCTAAAGCATGTTAATTGTGGACAACTCATTCTGTCTGCTGTTCATTCCTGACTTCATGCCTTGATGTGTTCACCGGATCCCATTTTGTTTGATTGGAAAGCTTGGTGGCAGATTTTGAAATCATTTCTCACTTGTTGTGAACAACCGACCTAGAAAGAGGGAGGAAAACAAGGTGGGAGAAATAGAGTGAAGGAAGATGGAAAGAGACAATTCCTAACAAGAAACTTGTAGAGTAGCAAACCATCAGATGTAGATACCGACTCTAGTGACTTGACATGCACCTGCAACCTACTCTGTTTAGCAAATCTGATGTTCAGCTCTTGTTGTATCTTTCGCCGCAAAACAAGGCTTCAATGTTCCGCTTGCCCGATCTGGTTCACAATCCTTATCCGACTTGTGGTGCCCGTAGGGTTTTCACCATCAAGTCTCTCTCATTTTGGTTTTCTTTTCAACATCGTCACCTTATGGTGCCCGTGAAGGTTTTCACCAATAAGACTCTTTCATTTTGATTTCTCTCATCTTTCATTGCCTTGGGATATCTGTGAAGGATTTCATCAACAAGACTCTTTCATTTTCATCAATTTTCTTCTTGTACCGGAGTGTGACCCCTGACATGATTTACCTCTACTTGCTTGACTCGGCATTTCTTGAAGACTGGTCATAAGGTCTTTCTTTGGACCGTAATGCAGGCTTTTGGATGGGGATATAAAGAAAAGGTATCAAAGGCTCAAAACAATTTAGTATGGTTTCACAATTACAACTTTCGGAATCAAATATCTTGCAACAAACACAACTTCAGTCCTAGTTTCTTCCTTGGGAACTTTAGGCTTTTATTTCAGTGTGACTGAACCTCAGAGAGAGGCTACCTACGTACCCTTTCGAGATCAAGTCAAATGTAGTTTAGGCGACTACTTTTGTTGTTGCGATCTTTCCTTTATTCCATTTTTCCTTTTCTTTCTTTTCATTTATTTTCTTTTCTTTTTGTTTTTTCTTCTTCTTTTTTCTTTTCTTTTATTTTCTTTTTTTTTTCTTTTTTTTTTCTTTTTTTTCTCTTCTTTTTATTTTCCTTCCTTTTTTCTCTTCCTTTTCTTTTTCACTGCTTTTCTCTTGTTTCTCCACCTACTTTCCCCGCTCGGGCTTTCGAGTTTTATTATTGATTCTGAAAGAGAGGTATGCAAGAAAATAACCATGGCTTGGAGGGGTAACAAAGGATAAAGTGTTTGGATATCAGAACAAAATACCTTCGTCATTCTAATCTTTAAAACATGCCAAGTACAAACTACACAATTAAATAAACATGAGGAAAACGTACGCAGCATCTTTTGGTTGCACCAGAATTAATAATCCTATCCACACATTTGTGAGCACGTGATTTTTGCCTTACCTGAGAAGTACTCCCAGAAAATTCCGAATAAAAATAGTTTCGTGTTGGGCATGATTTTGTGATTTTGTGTTATTTTTATCTTAAATTTGCATTTTTGTGTGCGTGTTCATTTATTCAAATTAGTAAAATACAAAAAAATATATATACTAGGTTTTGCATTTTTAGCGTTTGATATCGAAATTATGTGATTTGCATTTTTAGGTGATATGTAATTGTGTGGGATAATGGTATGCATATATATATATATATATATATATATATACATGTACATATATATATATATACATGTAGTAATGAGATCAGATCTGGGCCATAGTTTGGTCCAAAAAACCAGGCCCAAACGAATCCCACCTGGTCCGGTCCAACCCGCCTCCAGCAAGACCCAAACGACGTCGTTTTTTGTCTTTGGTAAAGAGATCCAAGCCATTGATCTGTGTTGATCGGATGGATCACATTAATCCCCCCATCTTTTGATCTTGGCCGTTGGATTCTCATCATCCAACGGCCCACGTTAACCTTGGCATTTTAATACACAAACCTCCCCCCCAAACCTCCAACCCGTCCCCCAGTCCTCAGACGCCCCCATCCCCTTCGTCTCTCTCTCTCCCTCAACCTTCACATGCTACAAACCCTAGCGCCGCCCCCTCGCCCTCCGCCTGAAAACCCGGCGGCAACAACGCCGCCGGTCACCAAAATAACACCCCTGAACCACCAAACCACCCTGAGTCCGAATCCATAACTCCCTCTCCTCGAATCATCACCAAATGGTTCGAATCTTCAATCGAAGATTCGAGCCAAAGTCAAAACCATCCCAATCAACTCCAACTTTGCACCACAGCCTCCCCAGACCCTCCCCACGACCCCACCAAGGTTGGTCCGGCTCGAATCCAACCGGAATTAGTCGAACCCCAAAATAGCCTTCAAGAACCCTAGAATTCGAAAACTAGGGATTTGGTCGAAATTAAAACAAATTGAAGATAATAGATTTTAATTGGAAGGTTTTCGTTTGAAAATATTTCAATTAAAATCTATTAACTTCAAAAGAAGGAAATTTCAAGTCTCCTCGAGCCCAAGTCCGTGCGTTTTCATATTCTTCTCACTGTTTAAGGTATCTTTCTGTCTCTTTCCGATTTTTATCTATTAGTATAAGTGTTTATTGATTCCATTCTTTTAGTTAGTTAGCTACTTTCTCTGCTTTCGTTTCTCCTCCTAATCAAGACCTTTTTATTTGGTCAAATCATTTCTTTCTGGTATGTTCGGCTCATTGTTGTTGTTGTGATTACATTGTGTTCAATTTAGTTAAGATCGTCGAATAGTTGACTCGGATTGTTGCCCCCTGATTCTGCCCGTAGGCATAGTTGAATATCGATTATTCGTTATCGATTATATAGCTCGTAATTGATTAAACGAATGTCGCCATCTAATTGCGTAGGTTTGATTGTTTGAAATTCTGGATAGTTGATTAAGCACTATTGAATTGAATTGGGGTGTTGTGTGATTTGAAATTGAAATAGGTTTAGGATAAATTGGTTATAGCTGAATTGGGACCATATGGTTTAGAGTTAATTCAAATGAACCTGGCCAGCATGTTGGAGGGACTGTCAGTAGGTCTGATTATCACTGTGTGTGCAGTGTAATTGGAAAACATAAGTAACATGGGAGCTATCTGGCAGGGTAAGGGGTTTTGAATAGAAAAACAGGCTACTAGTACGCTTTCGGATTAAAAAAATGAGATTTAGACATTAAGTGATGGGCTGGGCAGAGAATATTAGGGCAAGAAGTTTATTTTACACTGTTAAGTGCTCTTAAGAGCTGGATAGTCAGTGCACATGTGGAGGGTAAACAGGCTGGCCTGGCCTTTAGTTTGGATATATATAGACACGGATAGACACCTGAGAAAAAAAAGAAAAGAAGGAGAAAAACACTAGAATGGACTAAAAGTTTACACAGAGAAACAGAGAGATACACTTAAGAGTCTGGGAGTTTAAACAGAGACACACAGAAAGAGAACACTGGAATACACATTCACAGCATAAATATTCACTTAAGACTCATACGGATAGGGGGGCATTCACTGCCTACTGGGTGCTCCTGCTGTGGCTTCTTGTTCTTCTGTTACTGTTGTTTCTTGTGGTTATACTGTTTTGTTGTGAAGGCTGCTGTCAATTGTGCCTAGCTATTGCTGAGTGTTGTGGTGTTTGGACCTTTGTGGGGTTGAGTTTGGTTACTGCTTTGGTTTGTTTGCTGGTTGGTACTTTGTTGCTGTAGTTGCATTGTTGTTACTGCTGGTCGTGGTTCTTTTACTGGTTTACTTGGTGTGACTGTTGGTTCTGCTACGAATTGGTCCTGGGTTATCGACTGTTTTGAGTTGCACTTGGATTGTGTTGCTGGTACATGCTTGCATTGTTGTTGCTGTTTGTTCATTGCTACTGCTGACCTTGCCTTTGCTTCACTGTTTACAAATTTTCCAGGTATACTTTACTCCCTGGCAATAGGAAGTTCGACAATTGCACCTATACTGTTTTGCAGAATCAAGTGATGCTATTTTTATAATATGATGCCTTTGTTTTCATTGGATATTTGTAATGTTGAAGAGATAGACTCATCATAAATGAACTTGCATTTGATATTAGATAAGATAGTTCAAACTCATCGCTTGTTAATACTGGACTATGAATAATACTGTCTCGGGTGTAAATTGTCACGTTGAAAATTGGGTAATGAGTAGTTAATAGTAGAAGCTTTATGTTATTGCTTAATCGTACAGTAAATTTAGTTGTTTAATGTTTAGTAGTTATAGGGTTAATTTTAGTTTTTGCCTATGCCATTAAGGTTGATATTAGAGTCATACTTAGGAACAAATTCACAAACTAACAACTCCGTCTCAATCCCTTTTATAAGATAATTAATGTGTTGTTTAAGTTAATGTTGACAAGATAAGAAGTAGTTTATGCGATGGAGATTCACGTTAAATAGAAGCGAATGTCATTAATACTTAGGCAGATTTACGTTTAGAAACGGACGAATTAATTGCTACTTAGGATCTATAAGTATCTACCTAATCATACGAAAGGCTGGTATCCGGATGGGCTTTAAGTCATGTTCGCTCAACCTCTTTTATATTGGGCTCATTTGAAGTCCAAGAACTTGAATCTCATTTAACTACAAAATTAAAACAGCCTCCCTTCAAAAACAAACTAGGACCTTCGTTCTTTTGTAGAGATCGCTTAAATAAAAATCATAGTCATGATAGGTTCGACCTCAAATAAAAAATGAGACGACCCTCGCCGCATAAAATATATAATTGCGGGGCCCTCGAATAATTGTCATGAAAACTTAGACTTGAAAGGACCGTCTAGTAAATTTCACGGTCCTTTTCCCAAAGTTAAATAGACGATAGACTCTTTAGGCACGACTTGAAATAAAATTACTTTCCTGAATACGGGTGTGCATTTATGTAACCCAAATCTTACTCTCGGCGAAACTGAAATACATTAGAGTCGCAGGCGTACTGGTTACGGTGCGGCTCGAAATGTGTTTTCGTAACGTCGCAATTCTTCTAAAAATAAGAGCGGAGCATTAAAAGCACATAGTCAAAAATATATAAAAGAATCAGATAGAAACAAAATTGCAATTGAGCAACCGTGCTAAAACCACGGAATCCGGGAGTGCCTAACACCTTCTCCCGGGTTAACAGAATTCCTTATCCAGATTTCTAGTTTCGCAGACTGTATTATAGAGTCATAAATTTCCTCGGTTCGGGATTAAACCGGTGACTTGGAACACCATTATTTTTCCAAGTGGCGACTCTGAACTAAATAAATAAATCCCGTTTCGATTGTCCTTTAATTGGAAAAACTCCCTCGTGCCCTCGTGCGGGGGCGTAAAAAGGAGGTGTGACAGCTCTGGCGACTCTGCTGGGGACGACCTCGAACTTCGGTTCGGGGTCTAAGAACTCGAGCTCATTTAAATTGTTATCTTGTCTATATCTGATTTTTATTACATGTTTAATTAATGTGCTACATGTCTACCGCTTTGATATTAGTTGTACTGTATATACAAACTGCTATATGTTTACCGCTTTGATATTGCGTGAACTGTATATAAAACTGTGCCGAAAACCCTTCTCTTCTTACCCCCGGGGGATGTGCTTACTGGTTGAGACTCCCCTTTTCTGATAGTGTCAATACCAAAAATAATAAAAGAGGGAGGATAAGTTACAAAGCCGGACGATCCCGCGGGTCCCCGGTACGTAGCTCCCTCCTCAAATCCGAGTCGTCCGCTCGGGTACACGGTCTAGTATCATTGAAAAGCATCGGGATATTGAGCCTAGATTCAGGACGTTTAGTTGCATCATCTCTGACTTAGGGGACTCAACACAGGGGTTGGGTCCGTCTAGGACAGGTAACCTGAAAGGAAAGACCATCTTGCCATATCATATTTGTTGTGAGCATTTATTTAAACTGACATGCTGACCGGGTTCCTTTAAATACCGAAGAAAAAGAAAAAAAAAACACAAAAGGAAATAGTATGGGGAAGTAAATATCTTTCAGAAAAAAATACAAAAATACGTTTCACCAACAAGTCCACGAATTTAGTTTGCCAATAAAAGACGGCAGAAGATTGACTTTGCCGACAAAATGGGTTTTTGACAAAATGTGTCTTTTGACAATCAATAAAGGAAAGATAGTTGTTTTGACGGACCGAACTACGCGAGTTTGATTCTCACCGAGTGTGAGATACGTAGGCAACCTTTAAACGGGTCCAACTCCCATATATTTCAAAATAAGTTTTAATGGCGGAACGCCAAGATATTTAATTTTGCCTTAACGACCACTTTTTTGACCAGTCAATTCCTGGGGCCCGTTTCGTTTTTCAGAAAAAGATAGTTTTGGGGCAAATAAAAATTTCGCTTTCATCTAAGAATTACCTTAAATAAATGTGCAGAATGAGCACGAGTCAGAATACAACCGAAGCTATCATAAACAAGGTCCCCTTAAGTTTGCACAAGTGGTGGAGCGACTTGGGTGAGCAAGGACAAGATGCCGTTAAGCTGTACTTGGGAGATCTAGTGGGGCTGCTAAATATTCCCCCGAGAGGAGACATCATACGAGCTTTGATCTCGTTCTGGGATCCGGCACACAATGTGTTCCACTTTTCAGACTTTGAACTCACACCAACACTGGAAGAATTAGCCGGATATGTCGGAAGACCAAAAGTCCCTATGAGGGATCAATACCTTATTGCACCAAGGGTAGTGACGGTACATCGGTTTTTGGATACGGTAAAGATCCGCAGAACTGTACACAACCCAGACTTATCAGAAGGGTTCTGCACTTTGGCATTTCTATATGACAAATATGGTCATTATGGAGGCTTCATCAAACACAAAAGCAAAGTCTGCAGCGGAGACAACCAGTTAAAATGGGAGGAGCATAGACGCATCGCCTTCATGATAGCTTTTCTAGGTTCATTGATATTTCCTAGAAAAGATGGGAATATCAACATACAAGTGGCAGGGGTCGTCAGCACTTTGATGAAACAGAACAACAGTACTTTGGCTCCCATGATAATATCGGATATCTCTCGTGCACTCACCATCTGCAAAGCTGGAGGAACTTTCTTTGAAGCTTGCAATGTATTGCTCCAAATGTGGATGATCGATCACTTATGTCGTCATCCGCAATTTATGAGGTATAGTTCACCGAAGAAAACTTGTATAGAAGAATTTCCTTGCGAGGGTCGAGGGACATGAGTTGCCAGAGGGGATCAGCGGATGGATACGACTTTTGCGTTCGACTACAGCCTGCGGAATAGAATGGACGTTTGGTTGGCTACCCGTGGAAGAAGTCATATATGCATCAGCCGCAGAATCATATTTATTGCTAATGGGCCTTAACAACATCCAGCCCTACGCACCAGGTCGAGTATTGAGACAATTGGGACGATGCCAAATAATCCCAAATGAAGAAGACCTCAGCCCACATGTAGTTGAAATTGGACCAGGAGGACAGTTCCCTGAAGCATTGGTCCGAAAGATTTGGAGTGAGTGTCAGACATTAAAAATAGACACTCGGGTGCGAGATCGAGCCCGGGGCGAAGTATCGTCGGAATATCCTGCATGGTATAGTAGGGATATGGAGCACCAAAGGCCCACAAAAAGGCCTCACCTCAGGGAGTTTGCTGGAGCGTCACGAGAACAATGGGACTGGTTGGCTAGAGAAGAAGCCTATAGAACAAAGATCAGCAGGATAGAACAACGGACCCAAGAACTCCAATTTGAAATAGATGTGCAAGCTGCCGCCAACGAAGGAGATAAAAAGAAGTTGGCACAAGAAAATGACTTCTTGAGAGCTCAAATCCAGCAAATGAAAAGGGATGCTGACAGACAGTTGAGGAGTCGGGCAGACGAAAAACTGATAAAGGGTTTGAAAAGCCAGGTTGCCGATGTCCAAAGAGAATTGGAAGAGTCTAAGGCCCAAACAATGAGGATCCGAGCTAGCTGGAGAAAGGAGGCACATCAACATGCACTTCACCTACAACGGGTGGAAGAGGATTACACTGATATCGTCACCAGTTTAAGGGAAGCAAATGTTGTCCTCAGAGAACGGGTTTTCAAGCAAGCCCAAGATGCCAAAGCGGACCTCGACCGTTGCCACAATCTGATGGCTCGACTGCAAGAACAAATAGACAGGCTCTTAGACCAAGTCACCAACAACGCTCAACGATTGGGGGCGAAAAGCCAGCAGATAGAGCGGCTACTCAGAGAAAGGGACATGATCAAGGACCGAATCGGGGAAATCGGGCACTACGTCACCATGAAGTGCCTAGCTTATGAACAAATGCCCCGCACCGACCTTTTTGCTTCAATTATGGGCTATGTTCATCGGATCATGGAAGAATTAAGGGGACTACACAAGGACCTCACACCCGGGCCCGCGGCAAGGCCGAATGATGCCTCGCGGGCCCCCAGGAATTTTAGAGCAATGGACCTTTGATTAAAAATGTATTTTTGAAATATTGGGTCAAGCCAGTTGGCATGTTATTTTACGTTTTCGAGTCAAGCATTTTCTTTTGTTTTGTTGATTGTTGTAAGACGTGTTTTGTAACTACACGGTTTTATTTGATATAAAAGTTACTGAATTTTGCCACAATCCTGTTAACAGAACTACGCTCGGTCTGATTCACGCAAAAACGTGATACGTAGGCAATCCACATAAGATTCGACCACCACTAAAAAGAAAGGAAAAGAATCCAAAGGTTAAATAACAATAAGGCTTGCAAAGATAGTAGAAAAAGAAAAAGGAAAAAGGAAAAGAAAAAGAAAAAGAAAAAAGAAAAAGAAAAAGGGCCGGAATGACGCATGTTAAAGAGTACATGTAGAAAGGGTTATTTGGTTAGGTGCATTGCATCCAACGTGCTATAACATATCTGTCAAACTCGGTGAACTAACAAGTTTGTTGCGTATTCCGGAAAGTTTAGCAGTTGGTTTGACGGAATATCCTGGCCAGCCATCACTACCGTACTAGATCCAAAGGACCAGTTACGGTAAGCATGTCGAGTTCTGGCAAGAGTCTTGAGGAAGAAAAATCCGAGCTACAAATCATGAAGGAAGAGGTAGACCGGTTAAAACAACAGATAACAGAGATGCACCTGGCCTGGGCCAGGGAACAGTCTTCACCAAACCGCCCTACTCTCGCCTCAGCGCCGGAACATCCGCCCATCGATCCTTCAACAAGCGCCCCGAGCTATCCATACTTTCGGGGGAAAACCCATATGCCACCCACATTCCACCAGCCAAACCAAATCCTCCTCCGATCACCCCTGTTTTTGTGGCCCCTCCACCTGCTCCTCTGCAAAGGCCGGCCAGCGAGCCATATGTTCAGATCCACGACAACTCTTACTATCCTCCAGAGCCTACTTTCAGGGCTCCTGAACCACAATCACATACACCTCACTGGGATAATCCGGCAGAACCGGAAAAACACTTCCAAAGTTCGGAACACGAGGAAGTTGTCAGAAAAGTTAAAAGCCTGGAG